>CAJNDT010003368.1:10000-23477 GCA_905221615.1 Symbiodinium sp. CCMP2592 | reverse complement strand
GAACCATCTGGCGAGCGGAGCACGGCACCAACTCAGTGGCCATTCTCCATCGCTCGGGCACCTACGTGGACAAGGACTGCAACAAAGCGGAAAGACGTCAATTCCCGCTCGTGCTCGCTAAAGCCATCACCATCCACAAGAGCCAGGCAGCCACGATGCACGACGGCGTCCACGCACGCTTGGACCACACGGTCACCCAGGAAGGTCAAGCGTACGTCGCCCTGAGCCGCTGCCCCGAGCAGGCATTGTGCACCCTGGAGCACTTAAACCCGAAGGCTTTGCGATTCAACAAGAACGCTGAGTGGGCTCTGCACAAGTTGAAGTTTCAGCAAGCGCAGAGGGATGGTCCGCCACTCTGGCGTGCCTTGTTCAAGCCTCCGCAGAGCAAGGAAGTCTACTCGAAGCGATTGCAGGAGCTGGGCAAGCCTGATTTCGCGAAGCTGGGGACATGGCACGGCGAGGATGCGGAGGAGGGCGTCCGACCCTGGCACTGCCCGCTGTGCGGCAAAGAAGCTACCGACACCAAAGCTGCCATTCAGGCTCACAGAAAGACGTGCCCGTGCAAGCCCGAATCCAAAGCCAAGGCCAAGAGTTCAGCCAAGAGCAAGGCTAAGCCCGTGGCCGGCGCCGCAGCAACACCGAGCCAAGCTACTGTTGGCACGGGTAAGCCAGCCGCCGAAAATTCCGTGGCACATGTGCCGGTGGCCAAGCATCTTCGCAAAGACACTTGCAGCAACAGCACCGCGGCCACGCCAACAGCGGCAACCGCCCCAAGAGGAGCAGCAGAACCGGGCGAGCCTTATTTCGAGCAGCAGCAGCGCGCCCTTTGCGGGATGCATGCTCTGAACAATGCTTTGGGGGCAAGGCACTTCGCTCCGGAGGACATGGAGAAGGCCGTGCTCGTTCTTCTTGAAGAAGGTGGCCATGAACGTGGAGAAAACATCCAGGACCACATGGCTCCAGATGGCTTCTACTCCTCCGAAGTCTTGGCTCAAGCACTCCAGGCGAAGGCCATGGACACGTACGATCGGGTCATGTGGGAGATGCCTTTGAGACCCGTGACGACCGTCCGCGAGCTGCAGGGAGCTGTAGGGGCTGTGCAGAATCGGGACAACCTGCACTGGGTGGCTTACCGGTTCTTCAACAACGGCATCCTCCGTTTGGATTCTTTGGCACGCGCGCCGGAGCACATCCCCGTGGACACCTTCTTGGCCGACCTCCGGCACCACCCCAGCACCTACTGCATCCGTGAAGTTTAGACCGTCTGTACAAAGCCATGGAGAGCTTCGCCACCGTGCGGACTGTATGTGTTGCCTGCAAGTGGAAATCTGCATCTTTAGTCGTGTGCGTCCACTGCAAGATCTACAATTGCATCCATTGCAAGATGTGCAACGTTTCCCCAAGGCCCGATTGCAGATCCCATGTATGTTTCGCAGCCATCTCAAGCTTTTCAAACAGATCGAATCTCCAGCCATGGATCCCAAGCCCGTTACAAGCAGCTCCATCGCAGCGATACCCGATACAAGCAAAGCCAGCGCCTTACACTGCTAAAGAGATTCGAATGCTGTGCGTATGTGTCGCATCGTCGTGCGTTTTCTAGGTAGAAGAGGGACAACGTGGCAGGGCAGTGCAAACGGGCCCAGGCAGGGCAGGGAAGGGCAGGGCAGGGAAGCAGGGCAAGAGAGGGCAGGGCACAGGCAGCCCAAAAAAAATGCTTACACAAAGCCGCCAGAACTCCGTACCCAAATCCAACACAACTTCCATCGTGGCAGGGCAATGCAAACGGGTCGGGGCAGGGCAGGGCAGGGCAGGGCACAGCACCACGCAGGGCACAGCAGGGCACAGCAGGGGCAGGGCAGGGCTCGAGGCAGCACAAAACGAAGCCACCTGCACAAAAAAAGCAAAGGCAAAAACCCTGTCAAAACCCGCCAAAACCCGCTCGAAACCCACTCGAAACCCGCTCGAAACCCGCCCGAAACCCGACCGAAACCCGCCAAAACTCCGGACCCAAACCCTACACATCTTCTATAAACCCTAAACCCTAAACCCTAAACCCTAAACCCTAAACCCTAAACCCTAAACCCTAAACCCTAAACCCTAAACCCTAAACCTTAAACCCTAAACCCTCAAGCAAATGATAAATAGAAGGTGTGTGTTGAACGGTTCGGATGGCAGAGTCACGAATATAGCAATAAGCATGTTGTGAAAAATTTCTTTTCATCGCAAATTTGCACCTGCACAAAAAAAGCAAAAGCAAAAACCCTGTCAAAACCCGCCCGAAACCCGCCAAACCCCCACACCCAAACCCTACACACCTTCTACCTACACAACTTCTATCGTGGCAGGGCAGTGCAAACGGGTCGGGGCAGGGCAGGGCAGGGCAGGGCACAGCAGAACGCAGGGCACAGCAGGGCACAGCAGGGGCAGGGCAGGGAAGGGCTCGAGGCAGCAAAAAACAAAGCCATCTGCACAAAAAAACCAAAGCAAAAACCCTCTCAAAACCCGCCAAAACCCGCCAAAACTCCGGACCCCAACCCTACACATTTTCAGGACAGGGCAGGGCAGGGCACAGCAGGACGCAGAGCACAGCAGGGCACAGCAGGGCACAGCAGGGCACAGCAGGGCACAGCAGGGGCAGGGCAGGGCAGGGCTCGGCAGCAAAAAACAGAGCCACCTGCACAAAAAAAGCAAAAGCAAAAACCCTGTCAAAACCCGCCAAAACCCGCCCGAAACCCGCCAAAACCCGCCCGAAACCCGCCCGAAACCCGCCCGAAACCCGCCAAAAATCCGGACCCAAACCCTACACACCTTCTATAAACCCTAAACCCTAAACCTTTAATCCTAAACCCTAAACCCCAAACCCTTAACCCAAAACCCTGAACACTAAACCCTAAACCCTAAACCGTAAGCCCTAGTAGTGGCTTCTAGGGTTTAGGGCATGTTTGGTTGGCCTTTAGGGTTTAGGAAGAAAGTGTATATTTTACTAATGTTTTGTTATTCTTTGGCGGGTGGTGTTTTTATTTACCGGCTTAGGGCTAGTTGATTTCTGCTAGCCCAAGCTAATCGTAAAAAACCTAAACCTAAACTAAATACCCTAACCCTAAACCTAAACCTTAAAACCCTAGAAACCGTTTAAACTTAAAACCTACAAACCCTAAACCCCCCCCTACACACTAAACCCTAAACCCTAAAACCTTAAACCCGAAAACCCTAAACCCTCAACCCTAAACCACTAAAAACCCTAAACCCTAAAACCTAAACCCTAACACCCTAAACCCTAAACCATAAACCTTAAACCCTAAACCCTAAACCCTGAACCCTAAACCTTTAATCCTAAACCCTAAACCCCAAACCCTTAACCCAAAACCCTGAACACTAAACCCTTAACCCTAAACCGTAAACTCTAGTAGTGGCTTCTAGGGTTTAGGGCATGTTTGGTTGGCCTTTAGGGTTTAGGAAGAAAGTGAATATTTTCCTAATGTTTTGGGATTCTTTGGGCGGGTGGGTTTTTTACTATTACCCTGCTGGGCTAGTGATTTCTTAGCCTAGCTAATCGTAAACCCTAAACCCTAAACCCTAAACCCTAAACCCTAAACCCTAAACCCTAAACCCTAAACCTTAAACCGTAAACCCTAAACCTTAAACCCTAAACCCTAAACCCTAAACCCTAAACCCTAAACCCTAAACCCTAAACCCTAAACCCTAAACCCTAAACCCTAAACCCTAAACCCTAAACCCTAAACCCTAAACCCTAAACCCTAAACCATAAACCTTAAACCCTAAACCCTAAACCCTGAACCCTAAACCTTTAATCCTAAACCCTAAACCCCAAACCCTTAACCCAAAACCCTGAACACTAAACCCTAAACCCTAAACCGTAAACCCTAGTAGCGGATTCTAGGGGTTAGGGCATTGTTTGGTGTGGCCTTTAGGGTTAGAAAGAAAGTGTTATCTTTTCCTTAAATGTTTTGGTGTATTTGGGAGGGTGGGTTTTTTGTACTACTCACTGTGGGCTAGTGATTTCTAGCCCAGGGCTATATCGGTAACCCTAAACCTAAACCCTAAACCCTAAAAACCTAAAACCTTAAACCCCTAAACCTAAACCCTAAACCCTAAACCTTAAACCCTAAACCCTAAACCTGTAAACCCTAAACCCTAAACCCTAAAACCTTAAACCTTTAATTTTCCTAAACCTAAAACCCAAAACCTTTAATCCAAACCCTGAACACTAAACCCTAAACCCTAAACCCTAAACCCTAGTAGTGGCTTCTAGGGTTTAGGGCATGTTTGGTTGGCTTTTAGGGTTTAGAAAGAAAGTGTATATTTTCCTAATGTTTTGGTATTCTTTGGGCGGGTGGGTTTTTTACTACTACACTGCTGGGCTAGTGATTTCTTAGACCAGCTAATCGTAAACCCTAAACCCTAAACCCTAAACCCTAAACCCTAAACCCTAAACCCTAAACCCTAAACCCTAAACCTTAAACCCTAAACCCTAAACCCTAAACCCTAAACCCTAAACCCTAAACCCTAAACCCTAAACCCTAAACCCTAAACCCTAAACCCTACCCGCTCGAAGCCCGCTCGAAACCCGGTCGAAACCCCCCCGAAACCCGCCAAAACCCGCCAAAACTCCGGACCCAAACCCTACACAACTTCTATAAACCCTAAACCCTAACCCCTAAACCCTAAACCCTAAACCCTAAACCTTAAACCCTAAACCGTAAACCCTAAACCCTAAACCCTAAACCCTAAACCCTCAAGCCCAGGATAAATAGAAATTGTTTAGGCAAAGCAAAACACAAAACCCGCCCAAAACCGCACAAAACTCAGGACCTGAACCCGAAACAATTTGTATTGAATGTCGCTTCGAACTGTAAAAAGTAATATCGTTAATGATGCTGAGTTTCACATTTTCATTAAACGTGTCCATCCAAAGTCCAGCCCAGCCCAAGCCCAAGCACCCCAGCAGCCCAACCAGCCCAGCCAGCCCGCTCACCCAGCAGCCAGCCCAGCTGGACTCTCAGGGGGGGGGGCAGCCCAGCCCGCCCAACCCCATGCTTCACCCAACCCACCCAGCAGCCCTCCCAAGCAAAAGGCAAAACCCGCACAAAACCCGCACAAAACCCGCCCAAAACCGCCCAAAACCGCACAAAACTCCGGACCTGAACCCTAAACAATTTCTATAAACCCTAAACCCCTAAACCCTAAACCCCTAAAGTAGTAGTAGTAGTAGTAGTAGTAGTAGTAGTAGTAGTAGTAGTAGTCGTAGTAGTAGTAGTAGTAGTAGTAGTAGTAGTAGTAGTAGTAGTAGTAGTAGCCGTAGTAGTAGTAGTAGTAGTAGTAGTAGTAGTAGTAGTAGTAGTAGTAGTAGTAGTAGTAGTAGTAGTAGTTGTAGTAGTAGTAGTAGTAGTAGTAGTATGCAAAATGCCATTTGCCAAAAAAAAAAAAAATCCTCCAGCTGCTCCCGGCCGCCAGAGGTTGATCCCATGCTCCTTGAAGCCGGTGCCAACACCAGCTTGGAGACGAATGATGGGATCAAGTTATTGCAGGGCCCTCCACGTGATCTTCACAAGCCTCAGGGCCCACCGGGTGGGAATTGAGCATCCACCCCCCTGCTCGAGGAAAACCTCGCTCCCTGAGGCACCAGTTTTGCACACCCTGGAGTTGCAGTTTCCGCTTTGCCGCCCTGGATTGCTATACAACCTTTGTGCTGGAAGTGCCTTGTTTCGGATGCTGGCAGCATGGTGCTTCATCGTAGTACAACCTTAGTACTGGAAGTCTCTGGTTTCGGATGCTGGTTGGATGACTACCAGTACTACTACTACTACTACTACTACTACTACTACTACTACTACTACTACTACTACTACTACTACTACTACTACTACTACTACTACTACTGCTACGACGACTACTACTACTGCGACAACCACTACGACGACGACTACCGCGACAATTATTACTATTGCTATCACTGCCACTGCAATGGATGAGCTCTGATCTGAACATTATCATGATGCGCACATGGATGCTCTGCGGCAACGGAGATGCTCCGTATTTTGATCGCCCCGATACGCCTATTTCATCGCTCCGACATCCCAATTTTGTCGCCCCGGAATTTCTCTGTGAGCCGAGATTGGCACATTGAAATCTCGGGGCTTGGCGTCCCCAAAGCGCCTTCCAGCAAACCCCAGACAGCTGGAATTTCCGGTTTGCCGCAAGCCCGCCTTAGTCTAGCGGTTAAGCCACCGGCTCAGAAGCCCACGTGCGCGGGCTCAAATCCCGCCCCCGTCATTTTTGCTCTTTGCCGCCTCTTCCCAGACCTGGATTTAGAGCTGCTTGTCCTTTTCCGGAGGAGGCGGCAAAAAGCAAAAATGACAGGGGCGGGATTCGAGCCCGCGCACGTGGGCTTCTGAGCCGGTGGCTTAACCGCTAGACTAAGGCGGGCTTGCGGCAAACCGGAAATTCCAGCTGTCTGGGATTTACTGGAAGGCGCTTTGGGGCCGCCAAGCCCCGAGATTTCAATGTGCCAATCTCGGCTCACAGAGAAATTTCGGGGCGATAAAATTGGGATGTCGGGGCGATGAAATAGGCGTGTCGGGGCGATCAAAATACGGAGCATCTCCGTTGCCGCACAGCATCCATATGCGCACCATGATAATGTTCAGATCAGAGCTCATCCATTACAGTGGCAGTGATAGCACTGGTAATAATTGTGGTGGTAGTCGTCGTCGCAGTGGTTGTCGCAGTAGTAGTAGTCGTAGTAGCTGTAGTAGTAGTAGTAGTAGTAGTAGTAGTAGTAGTAGTAGTAGTAGTCGTCGTCGTCCCAGTGGTTGTTACAGTAGTAGTAGTCGTAGTAGCAGCAGAAGTAGTAGTAGTAGTAGTAGCAGGAGTAGTAGTAGTAGTAGTAGTAGTAGTAGTAGTAGTAGTAGTAGTAGTAGTAATAGTAGTACTAGTAGCAGTAGAAGTAGTCGTCGTCCTAGTAGTTGTCGCAGTAGTAGTAGTAGTTGTAGTAGTAGTGGTGGTAGTAGTAGTAGTCGTCGTTGTCATCGTCGTCGTAGTACTTGTTGTAGTAGTAGTAGTAGTCGTAGTAGTAGTGGTAATAGTAGTAGTAGTGGTAGTACTGGTAGTAGTAGTAGTAGTAGTAATAGTAGTAGTAGTAGTAGTAGTAGTAATGGTTGTAGAGGTAGTGACAACAAACCCTAAATCCCCAAACCTTAAGCCGGGATATTCTTGGTCTTGTGTATTTAGCGGCGCCTGTGTCTTTTGGAAAAGAACGGGTTGGGTGCGGGGTTAGGGGCTTAGGGGCCTACTTCTTCCCTGAACTCCCTGAAACCCTCATGCTCACAAGGTGTTCTTGTCCTCCTCGGTGTCCCGGTGTTGTCACTGGCTTCTGTGCTTGGCGGTCCTCTGCCCGAAGCTTGCGCCTCATGCGCTCTGCAGCCGCCAGTCAGCATCTTCCGCTGCTTCTTGGGCTGTGACTCTTTCTCTGCTGTCACCCTGGCTTCCGCAGCAGCCTGCCAGATGGAAAAAATTGGTGGCGAGAGAGTTCCGTTCGCCAATGCCGGACAAGTACAAAATGAATCTGCTATGTTGCACCAGCCGCCTCTTTTCGCAAAAGTGCACTGTGTGTTGTTTGGCACTTGATGCATCCGTGTGTTGCTTGCTTGGAAGCGGGTAAAAGGCCTGCTAGTCATCGAAAGGCAGTCTAACACAGAAGCATACATTACAAGATAACACTAATACTTACACTAACATCAGCACTAGACTGGACATTGGCACTGGCAGCCGGTAACAACCAGCATCAACAAGTAGCAACTAGTTTCTGTCAGTTTCAACTCTGCACCTTCACCTCGACATCCCTATGCTCTCGCCCTGACAACCCTATGTTACTGTGTCGACATCCGCATTTTGTCGCTCCGACATCTCCGTCTTATCGCTGCGACATCCGTATCTTGATCGCCCCGACACGCCTATTTCATCGCCCCGACATCCCAATTTTATCGCCCCGAAATTTCTCTGTGAGCCGAGATTGGCACATTGAAATCTCGGGGCTTGGCGGCCCCAAAGCGCCTTCCAGCAAATCCCAGACAGCTGGAATTTCCGGTTCGCCGCAAGCCCGCCTTAGTCTAGCGGTTAAGCCACCGGCTCAGAAGCCCACATGCGCGGGCTCGAATCCCGCCCCTGTCATTTTTGCTCTTTGCCGCCTCCTCCGGAAAAGGACAAGCAGCTCTAAATCCAGGTCTGGGAAGAGGCGGCAAAGAGCAAAAATGACGCGGGCGGGATTTGAGCCCGCGCACGTGGGCTTCTGAGCCGGTGGCTTAACCGCTAGACTAAGGCGAGCTTGCGGCAAACCGGAAATTCCAGCTGTGTGGGGTTTGCTGGAAGGCGCTTTGGGGCCGTCAAGCCCCGAGATTTCAATGTGCCAATCTCGGCTCACAGAGAAATTTCGGGGCGACAAAATTGGGATGTCGGAGCGATGAAATAGGCGTATCGGGGCGATCAAAATACGGAGCTTCTCCGTTGCCGCAGAGCATTCATGTGCGCATCATGAGAATGTTCAGATCAGAGCTCATCCATTGCAGTGGCAGTGATAGCAATAGTAATAATTGTAGCGGTAGTCGTCGTCGTAGTGGTTGTCGCAGTAGTAGTAGTCGTCGTAGCAGTAGTAGTAGTAGTAGTAGTAGTAGTAGTAGTAGTAGTAGTAGTAGTAGTAGTAGTAATAGTAGTAGGAGTCGTCGTCGTAGTAGTTGTCGCAGTAGTAGTAGTAGTAGTAGTAGTAGTAGTAGTAGTAGTAGTAGTAGTAGTAGTATTGGTTGTGGTAGTTGTCGCAGTAGTAATAGTCGTAGTAGTGATGGCAGTAGTAGCAGTAGTAGTAGTAGTAGTAGTAGCAGTAGCAGTAGTAGTAGTAGTAGTAGTAATAGTAGTAGCAGTAGTAGTAGTAGCAGTAGTGGTAGTAGTCGCAGTAGTAGTAATAGTAGTAGTAGTAGTAGTCGTAGCAGCAGCAGTAGTAGTAGTAGTGGTAGTAGTTGTGATAGTAGCAATAGTAGTAGTAGTAGTAGTAGTAGTAGTAGTAGTAGTAGTAGTAGTAGTAGTAGTAGTAGTAGTACTAGTAGTAGTAGTAATAGTAGTAGCAGTAGTAGTAGTAGTAGTAGTACTAGTAGTTGTACTAGTAGTAGTATTAGTAGTAGTAGTAGTAGTAGTAGTAGTAGTAGTAGTAGTAGTAGTGACAGCGCACGTGTGTAAAAGCGAGTACCATTATTACTACTGTAACTACTGATACTAATAGTATTATTATTATATTATTATTATTATTATTGTTTTTATTATTATTATTATTACTACTATTACTACTAATACTATTATTACTACTATTACTACTATTACTACTATTACTACTATTACTTTTATTACTACATTATTACTATTACTACTGTTACTATATTATTACTACTGAGACTGAACCATAGCCGAGCCTCCAAAAACCGACCGCGCGCGTACACACAATGCGGTTTTCCGTAAATGGGTCGCTAGACTCTCAGCATTACCAGTCTGTCGACTGTACTTGCACAGGCTCGCACACTCGACAGTCCATCTGGCTCTTTGAAAAGCTGCGACGCCAGCAGAGCGCCGGTGGGTGTCGAAAGCGCACGCTTGCCGTGCTGGAAACTCCTATGCCACTGCGACTCCGTCGGATCGAAAACAGCCGACGATGGGCCTTATGGCGACAACAAGATGCCAGTCGCAAAAGACAAGCAGCCAGGAGAGCTGCGACGCAGGCCGTTGCAAAGCCTTACGACAACATCGCCGATGAGCTCTTCAAACTTGCTTGCTTGAGGGTCTTTCAGGGAGTTCAGGGATAAGCCCCTAAGCCCCTAACCCCGCCCGATTTTCATTTTTTACCAAAACGACTAAACCTCAAATCCTAAACACAACCCTTTACCCTTAACCCTCGACCCCTAACCCTAAACCCTAAACCCTAGACCCTTAATCCTAAACCCTTAACCTTTAACCCGTAACCCATAGCCTTTAACCCTAAACCCCAAATCCTTAACCCTTAACCCCAACCCCTAAACCCTTCACCCAAAACCCTAAACCCTTAACACTGAACCCTTAATCCTTAGCCCTAAACCCTAAACCTTTAAGCCTAAACCCTTAACCTTAAACCCTTGATCTTTAACCCTTAACCTTTAACCCTACACCCTTAACCTTAAACCCTAAACCCGTAGCCCTAAACCTTTAACCCTTAACCCTTAACTCTAAACCCTAAACCCTAAGCCTTTAACCCTACACCCTAAACCCTAAACACTTAATACTTAACCCTTAACCATAAATCCTAAACCTTCAACCCTTAACCCTTAACCCTAAACCCTAAACCCCAAACCCTAAACCCTCAACCCTCAACCCTTAACTCTTAGTCCTTAACCCTAAACCCTGAACCCTCAACCCTAAACCCAAAACCCTTACTCCTTAATCCTTAGCCCTAAACCCTAAATCCTAAACCCTTAACCCTAGACCCTAAACCCTAAACCCTTAACCCTAAACCCTAAACCCTAAAGCCCAAACCCTCAACCCTAAACCCTTAACCCTAAACCCTAAAACCTAAACCGTAAACTCTTAACTCTTAACCGTTAACACTAAACCCTTAACCCTGAACCCTTAATCCTCAACCGAAAGTTTGAATTCTGAAACCCAGAGCTCGCAACCTCAAGAATCTAAGATTCCGGAAGGCACCAGCGGCCAGTAGGAAACCCTGTTAAATGAAATGTGGACAGATGACTTGAACCCTGAACCTCAAATCCTCAGTCTCGAAACTCCTTAATTATAAACCCCGAACCTCAGACCCTGGACCCCAAAGCCCAAATCGAACAACTTCAAACTCCCAGCCCAGAACCCAGGAACTCACGAACCTTGTGTCAAAATCTCTCCATGCACAATTTCCGAATCCCGATTCTCCTTTGAAGTTTCATATTACAGGCCTCCACCTCAACGTCCTAAGACATCAACCTAAGATTTCAGATCTCAATGTCCAAGCCGAAAGTCTGAATTCTGAAACCCCCAGTTCGCAGCCTGAGAACTAGAAACATTTGACCCCATCACTAAAATCCCCGCTTCAGGATATTAGGTTTGAAACCCCAATTTCTAATCCTAAGCTCTAAATTCCAAATCTCCCTCTCAACATCCGAAAACCAGAAGCCCTGGATCTTTTACACCACACCCAGTTTCCTAATTCTGATTTCCGAATCTAAGATTCAAAAAGGCATCAAAGGCCAGTAGGAAACCCTGTTAAATGAAAGGTGGAAAGATGACTTGAACCCTGAACCTCAAATTCCCAGTCTCGAAACCCTTTAAGCCGAAACCCTAAACCTCAGACCCTAAACCCCGAAGCCCAAATCCAACAACTTCAAACCCCCAGCCCGAAACCCGGAAACTCCTGAACCTTGTGTCAAAACCTTTCCATGCACAATTTCTGAAACTTGTATCAAGACCTCTCCATGCACAATTTCTGAATCCTGATTCTCCTTTGAAGTTTCATATTACAGACCTCGACCTCAACACCCTAACACACCAACCTATGATTTCAGATCCCAATGTTCAAGCCGAAAGTCGGAATTCTGAAATCCCCAGTTCGCAACCTGAGAACTAGAAACCTTTGATTTCATCTCCAAAATGTCTCACTTCAAGATATTAGGTTTGAAACTCCAACTTCTAATCCTAAGCCCCAAGATCCAAACCTTCTTCTCGATATCAGAAAACCAGAAGCCCTGGATCGTTTACATCACACCCAGTTTTCCAATTCTGATTTCCGAATATAAGATTCCAAAAGGCACCAAAGGCCAGTAGGAAACCCTGTTAAATGAAAAGTGGAAAGATGACTTGAACCCTGAACCTCAAATTCCCAGTTTCGAAACCCCTTAATCCGAAACTCCGAACCCCAGACTCTAAACCCCGAAGCCCAAATCCAACAACTTCAAATCCCCAGCCCGAAACCCAGAAACTCCTGAACCTTGTGTCAAAACCTTTCTATGCACAATTTCTGAATCCTGTATCAATATTTCTCCATGCATATTTTCTGAATCCTGATTCTCCTTTGAAGTTTCATATTACAGACCTCGACCTCAACATCCTAAAACATCAACGTATGATCTCAGATCCCAATGTTCAAGCCGAAAATCCGAATTCCGAAACCTCGAATTCACAACCTTCAAGTTCAAACCCCTGCAGTTGTCTATGTTTTCATTGCGCTGTTGCGCAGTCATTGGTCCCGCCGAATTGGGCGGAGGCATGTTTTACTCCGCAAGGGCCTATTATAGCGCAAATTGCGGAGACAAATTGGGCATCCATGACATGGTCGGAATACCAACTGGTAGTTGGTTTCCCGCATTGAACCGTATGGCGGTTCGTCCCCGAAAAATTCAGGGGGAAGGATTTCAGGTTTTTCCGGCGCTTCCATGTCTGAAAGGCGCAGGCTCACGCAGCTTTGCTGCAGCACATGGCTGTTTCTCCGCCAATCAATCGGCCCGGCCCTTTCAGGCTCAATCAGTGGTGCCTGGTATGCAGGTGAAGGTGCCATGGTAAGGCTTCCCACTGTATCCGGAAGTGGATACGCCTTTTTGTTAATCACCTTAGATATATGCTTGCATTCCTGGAATTGGGTTTAAGATGCACATGTTTATTCCTCCATGCCGCCAAGATGCCATGTACCCCTTCGACTTCTTTGAAGGCACCGTAGCATTTAATGTATCCCAATCCTGAGTTTAAGGGCAGAGTTTGGTGTAAGGTTTCGGGTTTTACGGTTTTTAGTGTTAGGGACGAGGGAAGCTAAGTTCTGGCCAAGTGGCGGTCACCCCTTGGACACCGCCGTTGCCCTGAGTTGTTTTTTGCTGGTGAAAAAACACTAGCTACACGACTGTAAAAGCAGTTAGTTAAGCCAAGTTGCGTTGGGAGTGTAGGTAATGAGGGGAGGCTGGAGCGCCTTAGTTATAGCATAGTTGAGATTGGGGTTTGATGCATGGTTACATGTTAAGCCAAGCTGCTCCGGCCGCCCTCTTATTGGATGAACCATCGCTCAGGCGCAGAAACATGTCCTTGGTAACAGCATTTAGGGTTAAGTTCAAGGGTTAAGGGTCAAGGGTTCAGGCCAAGGTGCATCCTTCAGCTCGTTGATCGGCTGTGGAGCACGGTCCTTGGTGATTGGTGATGGTATGCTTGAGCGAAGGGTGATATGAAGCTTCCATGAAGTTTTCCCACATGCCGTCCAAGCTGCAGTCATCGCTCTGACGATGGAATATGAAGATGGAATGGATGCAATTGCAAAGGATGCTTGAGTCAGAAATCGCTAAGGTAAGGGCACCTGCAGCTGCAATCCCCTTTGACGACAGGCATGAGGCAACACCCCCAGCAAAAGGCATGGTAGATGAACTTGCAGCTGCGCCCCGATTGGAGAACAGCCACGAGACAACACCAGCGATTTGCG
>CAJNDT010003368.1:0-2500 GCA_905221615.1 Symbiodinium sp. CCMP2592 | reverse complement strand
GAGCAGTAGTAGTTGTAGCAGTAGTTGTTGTAGTCGTCGTCGATGTAGTAGTTGTCGCAGTAGTAGTAGTCGTAGTAGTAGTGTAAGTAGTCGTCGTAGTAGTAGTAGTAGTAGCAGTAGTGGTAGTAGTAGTCATAGTAGTAGTAGTAGTAGTTGTAGTAATAATAATGGCAGTAGAGGTGGTAACAATAATCGTTTTGGTACTACTACTACTACTACTACTACCACCACTACTACTACTGCTACTACTACTACTACTACTACTACTACTACTACTACTACTACTATGACTACTACTACTGCTACTACTACTACTACTACTACGTTCAGATCAGAGATCATCCATTGCAGTGGCAGTGAGAGCAGTAGTAGTTGTAGCAGTAGTTGTTGTAGTCGTCGTCGATGTAGTAGTTGTCGCAGTAGTAGTAGTCGTAGTAGTAGTGTAAGTAGTAGTCGTAGTAGTAGTAGTAGTAGTAGTCGTAGTAGTAGTAGTAGTAGTAGTAATAGCAGTAGTAGTCGTCGTCGTAGTAGTTGTCGCAGTAGCAGTAGTAGTCGTTGTAGTAGTAGCAGTAGTAGTAGTCGTACTAGTAGTAGTAGTAGTAGTCGTCGTCGTAGTTTTAGTAGTTGTTGCAGTTGTTGTAGTAGTAGTAGTAGTCGTCGTCGTCGTAGTAGTTGTTGCAGTAGTAGTAGTCGCAGTAGTAGTAATAGTAGTAGTAGTAGTAGTAGTATTAGCAGCAGCAGTAGTAGTAGTAGTCGTCGTCGTCGTCGTCGTCATAGTAGTTGTCGCAGTAGTAGTAGTCGTAGTAGTAGTGATCGTAGTAGCAGTCGTAGTAGTAGTAGTAGTAGTAGTAGTAGTAGTAGTAGTAGTGATAGTAGTAGCAGTAGTAGTAGTAGTGGTGGTAGTAGTAGTAGTAGTTGCAGTAGTAGTAGTACTAGTAGTAGTAGTAGTAGTAGTAGTAGTAGTAGTAGTAGTAGTAGTTGTAGTAGTAGTAGTACTAGTAGTAGTAGTAGTAGTAGTGGTAGTAGTAGTGGTAGTAGTGGTAGTAGTAGTTCAGCCCAAATCCCGTAAACATAGGATCCCAAGTTCCAGAATCCGCAGGTTTAAGCCCCCGCATCTCTCAATGTTTTACTCGCACAGATTGAACTCAATTATCGCCGCGGCCGCGGGAAGAGACACCACTTGGTTCGTGGATTACCCCCGCGCACTGCTACTACTACTACTACTACTACTACTACTACTACTACTGGTACTACTGCCATTACTACTACGACTACTACTACTGCGACAACTAGCACAACCAATACTACTACTACTACTACTACTACTACTACTATTACTGTTACTACTACTACTACTACTACTACTACTACTACTACTACTACTGCTACTACTACTAAAACTACTACTACTATGACTACTACTACCACTACTACTACTACTACTACTACGACGACTACTTACACTACTACTACGACTACTACTACTGCGAAAACTACTACATCGACGACGACTACAACAACTACTGCTACAACTACTACTGCTCTCACTGCCACTGCAATGGATGAGCTCTGATCTGAACATTATCATGGTGAGCAGATGGATGCTGTGCGGCAACGGAGATGCTCCGTATTTTGATCGCCCCGACACGCCTATTTCATCGCCCCGACATCCCAATTTTGTCGCCCCGAAATTTCTCTGTGAGCCGAGATTGGCACATTGAAATCTCGGGGCTTGGCGGCCCCAAAGCGCCTTCCAGCAAACCCCAAACAGCTGGAATTTCCAGTTTGCCGCAAGCCCGCCTTAGTCTAGCGGTTAAGCCATCGGCTCAGAAGCCCACGTGCGCGGGCTCAAATCCTGCCCCCGTCATATTTGTTCTTTGTCGCCTCCTTCGGAAAAGGGCAAGCAGCTCTAAATCCAGGTCTGGGAAGAGGCGGCAAAGAGCAAAAATGACAGGGGCGGGATTCGAGCCCGCGCACGTGGGCTTCTGAGCCGGTGGCTTAACCGCTAGACTAAGGCGGGCTTGCGGCAAACCGGAAATTCCAGCTGTCTGGGATTTGCTGGAAGGCGCTTTGGGGCCGCCAAGCCCCGAGATTTCAATGTGCCAATCTCGGCTCACAGAGAAATTTCGGGGCGACAAAATTGGGATGTCGGGGCGATGAAATAGGCGTGTCGGGGCGCTCAAAATACGGAGCATCTCCGTTGCCGCACAGCATCCATCTGCGCACCATGATAATGTTCAGATCAGAGCTCATCCATTGCAGTGGCAGTGAGAGCAGTAGTAGTTGTCGCAGTAGTTGTTGTAGTCGTCGTCGATGTAGTAGTTGTCGCAGTAGTAGTAGTCGTAGTAGTAGTGTAAGTAGTCGTCGTAGTAGTAGTAGTAGTAGTAGCAGTAGTGGTAGTAGTAGTCATAGTAGTAGTAGTAGTAGTAGTAGTAATAATAATGGCAGTAGAGGTGGTAACAATAATAGTTTTGGTACTACTACTACTACTACTACTACT
>CAJNDT010003367.1:0-23488 GCA_905221615.1 Symbiodinium sp. CCMP2592 | reverse complement strand
CTTCTGCCGGAGGACGGGGTACCGGCTCCGCGTCCTGCCGCTGCGCCGGCGGACGTGGCCGAGACGGCGCGCCGTGTTGGTGCGCTTGCTCTCTCGCCGGTGGCCGGCGGCCCGGCCCGTTCCGGGCCTCCCTCGTCTGCTGGGACGGGTGTTCCCGTCACGGCGGAGACCCTGCAGGCGGACCTGCGGGAGCTCTACCGTCCCGACCAGGAACCGGTCGCGGATTACCTGACGCGGGTTTCAAGGCTGGTTGTGGCCTTGAAGGCGCACCAGGCAGAGGTCACGGTGGAGGATCTTGAGAAGATCACTACCAAGGCCACCATCCTTGCCGAGGAATACGGCAAAATGGGAGGTGACTGGCACCCTGCCAGGATGGTGCGGGGCCTGCGCACCAGGTTTACCGTTGCCGCGGTTTCTCTTGGGTCGGAAGACCGAGAGGAGGTCGAGAAGGAGATCTCGTGCCTCGGCGAGCTGATCTTGGCCCTGGGAGGCAAGAGCAGCGGCGATCCCGAGAAGGTTTGGAGCACTCCTTCTTCTGTCCCGGCCCTGGCGGCCCGGACGGGCGCCGTTGCGGAGTCGGGCTCTAAGTCCGGAGCACCGGCGCCTCTCCCGGTGGACCTTCAGCTCGCGATCCCTGAGGATCCGCAACCTGGTCCGGGGGACTCACCCCTGAAGTCCCGCCTTGCGGCTCTGGAGATAGAGCTCGAAGGGCTTAAGAAGGATAAGCCCGGCGAGCCTCACTCCGCCAGCGGCGGAGCCGGAGAGCTCGCTGCAGCTTTGGCGGCCCAGACCGAGGCGCTCAAGGAGGCCTTGGCGTCTCGCGGAGGTCAGACGTCGATCACGACCGTGAAGACGGACCTCCAATGGCCCTCGCTCACCGACGATCGCTCCGACATCCGGGACGTGGTCCAGTTCTACGAAGAGTTCGAGGACGTCTGTGGCCTTGCCAACAACTGCAAGGGGATGAATTTCCGGGAGAAACTCATCGCCCTTCGTGCTCGCTGCCGCGGCTCGAGGCTTAAGACCTTTACTAACGTGTACAAGGCTGCCTCCAAGACCGGGGAAGTTACTGAGAATCCCCAAGCCGTTTACGAAAGGATCAAGCAGCGGCACCTTGTCTTCGGCGAGAGCCGAGAAGAGAAGGAGATGAGGGTGGACGCGGAGCACGTCGCCCTCACTAAGGGCCGTCTCACAGGGCACCAGTTCGAGCCCCTGTTTGAGGCCTCCATCGCGGAGCTGGAGAGTGTGGGTCTTGGCAAGACAGCGAGGGAGCTCTTCCTAAGCTACTTGCGCAAGATGCCTCCACATCTCCAGAAGGAGATCCGCGGTGATAAGCGGTTGTGGCCTAGCGACGGCGCATCCGCAGGGCTTCGAGGCCCTTCGACCTGGGAAGAAGCGCATAAGGTCGTCCTCGAATATGAGCAGCGTGAGGCTGCGCATCGGGTGACGGCTAATAGCGTGTACGCAGGTTCGACGGAAGACCCAGCCCTGTCCGCCGCGCGGAAGGAGGTCGAGAAGCTGAGGACGGAGCTCAAGGCTTCTAAGGCCGCGGCCAAGGCGGCCGCCTCTTCCACGCTTGCCGCTGGTCCGAAAGGAAATGGAAAAGGTAAGCCTATCTGTTTCCATTTCCGCGACCACGGGAACTGCCCAAAAGGGGACGCGTGCCCTTACTCGCACGACAAGGAGCTCCGCAAAAAGGCCCTCGCGGCCAAGAAGGAGCGGGACGCGTCCACCCTGGCGACAACGCCGGGGAAGGGCAAGGGCAAGGGCAAGGGTGGACCCGGAGGGCAGCCCAAAGGCAAGGCCAAGGCCAAGCCCAAGGCGAAGTCCAAGGCGGGCGCGAAGCCGCCAGGGACTATCTGCCCTTTCTTCAAGAAGAACGGGTCGTGCCGTAAGGGAGCGGACTGTGACATGGTCCATTCGCTTCCCGCCACTGGGGGAGCCGCGTTGCCTTCGAACTGGGCGGCCCCGAGTGGCGCCGGGATGGTGAATCCCTTCGCTACGCTCTCCATCCAGATTGGGAGCGCTGGCACGGTTGTTGCGGCGAACTCCTCCGCTTTCCCGCTTGCCAAGAGCTCGTCGTCGAAGTTCAGCTCGTTGGACGAGCTGCCTCAGGACTGGTGGCACCTCTGCGAGAACGAGGTCGGGGGGTACCAGTACAGAACAGTCGTGCAGGTCATCGACGGCATGGTGGAATGCATGCTGGACGGGTGTGCAGGCTCGAACCACATCACGGAGGAACTCCTCTGTGGGATCCTCAACCGGGCTGCTGCCTTGGGGATCGGCACGGAGGACCGGAGGTTTCCTGTCGTGAAGTTCGAACGCTGGGTGCATCCGGAGTTCGTCCATGGGATCGCTGCAGGGAAGCCGGTGCCCCTGAAGGGGGCCGTCGTGCTGAGAGTCCGCTTTCTGGAGGGGCTCTCCCCCGACAACTGCAGCGAGGGTCCAGAGATATTCGTGCGCTGTAAAATAGCCGCGAAAGGAACCTCGGATTGGCATGGGCTCATCCTTGGCGGCCGCGCCTTGGATTGCTCGGGACGGCAGGGCTTGGGCTTCAAGCCCCTTCCTGACTGCCACTCCCTGGAAACCCTTGGGATTAAGATCCCCAGGTGCGAAGACTACAGTAGGTCGCGGAAGGACCGCGCCTACGCCTTCGAGTCCAGGCTTTCTAGTCTCGACGGTGCTCTGTGCTTTGAGCCGGGTACCGGAGGCAGGGACCTGCTCCGGTACAGCGGGGAGAACCCGCTGGAGCTCTTGGCCGGAGATGGGGTCATCGCACCTGTGAAGAGGGAAGGCAGTGGAGGCCAGGATGGCTCCCTTACGGAGGCTGTCCTCCCGGTAGAGTCCGCCAACTGCGAAGCAGTGCCTGGGCTGTGGCCCACAGGAGCCGAGGAAGGTTCGATCTTGCTGGTAGCCGAAGAGGACACGACTGTCTCTCCGGGTGCCGTCGTCGGCGAGGTCCGGACCGGGCTCGCGCAGACCACCGCGTGTGAATGCGGAGGGGTTGAGACCCTCTTTACGGACGCGAGTGGTGACCCGTGTGGGAACTGCGGATTAGGCACTGCCGAAGACTCGACCTTCCCTGGATGCTTTGCGTGCGGGTCCACCGAGAGGACCGCCGTCTGTGGCCTGCAAGGCTGCGGCGCATGCTCGCACAGCAGGGGTTGGCGTAAGGGCCTGAGGGTTGGGGCGGTTTTCGCCCTTGCCGCCGTAAGCACGGTCCTAGGAGGGCCTTGGGCCACGGAGTCCGTGGTTACGGATCCGGATGCCGTGTCCTTCCTCTCCTCCATCCCCACTGAGGGCCAGTGGTGGCAGACGAAGGGAGGAATGGCTGGCCTTTGGAGCGGCAGGCCCCAGGAAGGTGACCCGGAGAATCGGCCGGATGTCGAAAGGCTTCCGTACGAGACTTGCCTCTTGAAGTCTTCTGGCGGCCCGTGGCGGTTGTGGCAGACTAGGGACCTCAGGCTTTGGCCCGAGTCTGTCGACTGGTCGACCGTGCCCGTCACGTCCGATCTCGCGGTCTTCAGGACGAAGACGGGGCCGCGTTGGGCAGGATGGGATGCGGGTTCCGCTACGAGGGGGCTTGGAGGAAGCCACGGCCGAGACGTCACTAGTGGTTCCAGAGTGGACACTAGGAACGAGCCGGTGTACCACATAGTGGAATCGGCCGACATTGAGAAGATGATCGAGGAACCTCCCTCCGACTACTACTACGACAAGCTGCGGGAGGATATGGGTGCGAGGCACAAGGGTGCTTGCCCGCACCTTCTCGATCACCTGGTCTCTTTGGAAGCTTTCCTCGACAAGAGCATCCTCTTTGGGTTCTCCTTTGGTGTCGCCAAGGCTGAGATCTGTGTGTCAGAGGGTAAGCTCCTCGGGCACCGGATCGGGCGGCACGGGAGTGCGCCCGACGAGGAGCGATGCCAAGCGGTCGTGGATTTCCCGCCGCTTAAGGAAAAGCTCCACATCCAGCAATTCCTTGGGTGTGCGAACTGGCTTCGGGGCTATCTGCCAGCGGAATATGGCCATGCTGCTAAGGTTTTGGGCCAATGGCAGAAACCGGGAGCGGAGTTTCCGGAAGGTGGCCTGGGGACAGGCACCACTGCCGGCTGCAAGGCTTTCAAGGCCATCAAGAAGATGATGAGCCACCATATCAGCCTGGCGGCCTTCGATGAGGCGTCGGCTGCTGATGGCTCTTGCCCGCTTGAGCAGATAGCGGACGCCAGCGGGATTGCGGTAGGGGGCTCGGTGGTGCAAATGAGCAGGGACCTCTCAAGGATTAAGGTTCTTATGACTCACTCCAAGAGTCTGACCCCTGCGCAGCAAAATTGGCCCCCGCTGATTCAAGAAGCCTTCGCACAGCTCGAAGTCAAGCGAGCAACCCGAAAGGTCTTCGGAACTATCCGAACCCTGTGTTGGACGGACCATGCCAATCTTACGAGAGCGCAGTCCTCTGATATCGGCTCCGACCAGAAACTGGTTCGATGGGTTGCGGAGATCTTGATGGATGGGTCTGAGATCAGGAGTCTCAGTGGTCGCAGTGCGACGCTGGGGGACTCCTTTTCCAGGAACCCGAAGGGTCGGGACGAGCTCTTGGCCGCCCGGACCAAGGACTTGGTCGGGATGACTGGCCAGCTGAAGGGGTTCGACCTGGACCAGTACCTTGGAGAAGGGACCGAAGGTGACGGTCCTGTTCCCTGGGCAGTAGGGGAAGACGCGGTTCCCGATCACGCGACGCAGGTTGCCCCGGCGACCGCGGCTGCGGTGCCGGTCGGGGTCGCGGGCGGTCCCCCTGTCCGCGTTATGATTGTTTTCGATTATGCCCCTTGGACGGAGCAGGAAAGGGCGCTCACGGAGATCCGTGAAGTCTTCGTCTCGGGAATCCCGGGGCACTCCATTGCGGTGAGAGGCTGCTGGGGCCCTTTTGAGGACGATGACGGAGTGGCGTCCCACTTCGACGGTATGACCGGTAAGCTTACCGGGCCCAAGAAGGTCAAGAAGCTCCGCGTCGACCTGCTTACGTCCTGTGCGAAGGTACTTCGGGAAGCCGCTGCGTTTTCCCCTACCTTTCTGGTAGGACTTGGCCAAGGAGGAGTTGTCACCGCTGCCTTGCGGTGGCCGCTGGTGGTTGAAGTCACCCTCCAGGCTCGCAACCTGCAGCGCAAGGAAGCCCGCGTCGCGGGCCTCGCTTGGGCAGGGATCAAGGGTATCTGGAGCCTTAAGCCTAAGGTCTGGAAGGCGCACTCTACTCATGCTGAGGTGGCTGAGGCGTGCCCAGAGATGGGGCGTGAGTTTCCCGAGCCCCCTATACCAGGATATGGGATAGTGGGCAAGATTGCCGCTTCCGCTGAGGTCCTTTCGTCCCTGAAGCTAGAAGGGATCTCCAAAGTCGCGGATGTTTCCTTGCGTGGTCTCGTTGACGCGCCCTCTCGGGAGCTTTGGGATCACGAAGGAGTCTGCGCCTGCGGAAAGAGGACATACCTATTTTCAAGGTGTCCTTCGTGCATCCGGCAGGAGGCGGAGGAAACAGCTCTGGAGGTTGCTGAGGCCCAAGCCGAAAAGGAGGCCGCTGAGGGCCCGGAGTCTGCCGACCCGAGCGTGTCACTCGAGGTGAACGCCCTCTTGTCCGCCAGCCTTGCTGATGGTTCGGTGGACATTGATACGGACCTCATCCGAGCATGGGCCAAAGGTTTCCTCCAAAAGCCCGTGGAAGGGCTCCTGCCCACGGTGTACGGCAGGATTAAGGCGAGGGTCTGGACTGGGGGCGACCTGGAGCTTCCAGTCGAGGGGTGCGAGAAGGACGGCCCTTCTTTGTGGAGTTCCTGGGTCGTGAACGCCTCTGGTGAAGTCCTGCAAGGGCACCAGGCCTTCCCGTCCTGCCTGAGCGGGCCGAGCTCGCTCAACTGGGCTGTCGAGCCCAACTGGCACAGCCACAGGCATGTGGTTAATTCTGAGTGCGAACGCATATGGAATCTCCAGGAGGGCGAAGTTCGCCTCCGGGAATCCTTTGCGTGTCTCCTTGGTCTCAAGGGAGAGGTGGACCGCGTGGAAGGTTGGAATGATGGGGACGGCATCCAGTCCCTTGGGCATCGGAAGTCGCTCAGGGCTTCGCCTGTCATCGCCGCCTTCCAGTGTTCAGGAGAGGAAGGCCATTGGATGGCCGTCCAGCTCTCGAAGAAGATCGAGGTCAAGGAAGGAGAGCTTAGCAGGACCCTGGCTTTTGTGGGGTCCGCTACCAAGGCCCCACGGGTGGTTGTGGAGTTGTACTCCTCCCACCGGCCCTTTTGTGTCAAGTCACATTCCGTGCGGACTTGCCGGGTTAAGGTGTCCGCGTCCGGGGGTTCTGGTCCCCTCAGCCTCGGTTCTTTCCCTGTGCTGTCGGACAAGGACAGCCCGGAGAGTCAGAGAGAAAAGCTGGCCTTGGCGGCCAGGGATGGCGCCGGGCTCTGCGAGTTCGGCGTCACGCCAGCTCTTCGCACGGCTTGGCACGAGGCTCAACGGAGAGATCCGTCCCTTACGGCTTCGGTCAAGAAGCCGGAAGCCCCTTTCAAGCTTGGCTCGGACGGAGTCTTGGAGAGGGAAGTGACCATCAAGACTGGCCAGACGGTGGTCGTCCCGGTCGTCCCGAACGGTATCGCCGGGCCCAATGGCGTCACGTGGCGGAAGTCATGCTACATGACTGTGCATTGTGGCCTCCTGGGGGCGCACCGTTCGGCGGAGGTCACGTTCCGTCTCCTTGAAAGGGCCGTCTGGTGGCCAGGAATGGAACCAGACGTTAAGTTGTGGGTGTCCAAATGCCTGGCGTGTGTTAAGGGCAGGGCCCGAGCCACGAAGGTCGAAGCGAAACCTGTCAAATGTCTCGCGGAAGCGTGTTGGCAGGAAGTTTCCGTCGACTGCGAGGGTCCTAATCGGGAGGACCGCGATGGCTTCCGATACAGTATTACGTACTTTGATTGCCTTAGCCACGCAGTGCTTCTGGAACCCATGAAGACACTTACGCATACGGATGTGCGTAGGGCATTTCTGCGGTGCGTGCTGAGATCACGCACCCTGCCCCGCCTCATCCGATCTGATCGAGGCACTGAGTTCAAGAATGCCATGATGCTGGAGTTGTGCTCCATGCTTGGGACAACTCAGCAGTTCAGTATGGCTCTCAGGCCTTGTGAGATGGGGTCCAACGAGAGGGTCCACCAAGAGGTCCAGAAGGTTCTGGGTAACCTCATCCGGCATATCGGCGGCTCCATGGAGAACTGGAGCGAATGGCTCATGGTCGCCGAGTATGTGTTGGATAATACCCCGGGGGCGCATGGGTACACCCCCAGGGACCTGGAACGGTCCTGGAGCCTCGCCTTGCCGTTGGAGAAGGACGTTCTCCGCGAGGCCCTCCAATTCGAGCCCATCACGGACTGGGCCCGTTCCCAGTTCAAGCAGTTTTCCGACTTGGCGGCCGCTGTGCGGCGCCATTGGGACGCGAGCAGTGAGGCGCGTGCCCGACTTGCTAATCGGTCGCGTCGCACAGTTGAGCTCCGCGTGGGGGACAGAGTTGTCTGGAATTCCCCCAAGCCCCGGCCAGAGGGGGCGGGGCGTGTCCCTTGGAAGCCTGGTCTGACCGGCCCTTGGAGGATAGTGGCGGTTAAAGGCCATAGGCTGCAACTCGAACTTGTTCCTGGTGGCCCTGGTGAGGCGCCAGGCCGGCAATGTGAAGCCCACGCGGAGGATGTAGTGCTCGTGCCGGAAGATGCGGAGGGGCCCGAGAAGAGGGACCCCATAGAGTTTTTCGACGAGCCAGAGCATCAGCCGCCTTCATTGGGTCAGCAAGCGGCCGGTGAAGCTAAGCAGGTCGAGTTTACTGTCAAGCGCCGGGGCCGCAACTTCGTGTTGCGTATTGGTGACCATGTTGCGTACCATGGCGCCCGAGTGGGCCCTAAAACCTGTCGCCTAGGCAAGGTCACGCAAGTGGACGAAGCCAGGGCACAGGTGGGCGTCCACCGGTACATCCCCGACGCCTCAGGACTCAGAGTCCGGTGGCACCTTGCGTTTTTGGACGAAGGCGGTTCTCTGACCCGCGAAGGGACGAGACAGGCCATAGAGTCCATCACCGTGAAGGAGATTATCTCCAAGGTGGATCTTAGTAGGGATGGGGTTCTCGCTGCGTCTTCTGCCCGGAAGCTCGATAAGGCCGGTTACTCCTTGCAAGAGTCCGTGCCGGACCGAGTGGGTGTGGCAGCTTCCCCGATTGACGTCCCTGCTGCGTTGAAGGAGCTCCTTGCTGAGGCTCCCGCGCCCTCCTTGATCGTCGGTAGAGGTAGCTCCTGTGCCGCGGTCCAGGGGTGGATCAGAGATCACCTAGAGGGTATGGACGTGGACCTTGTCGAAGTAGCGGTGTCGGAGCACTCGCTTACTCAGGTCAGTAAGGCAGGAGGCCTGCGTAGCCCTCCTGCTGCGGTTCAAGGAGCCAGCTCCTACGGGATCCGCTGGGACTTCTCCTCAGAGGAGGACCGGCAAGCCCTGAGCCTTCTGGTCGATACGCTCGACCCCAAGTGCCTCGTTGTGGGCCTATCCGGTAAGGGTATCCCCAAGGAGTTCCTCTCCCTGGTCAGTAGGTGGGGAGCAATGGTGGCCGAGAAGGGGCGCCAGATGCTTGTTACTATCTCAGATCAGGAAGGACTTTGGGAGCCTTGGGAGGCCCAGGGGTGGGCTCCCGTGTTTGGGACGCTTTCGGAACCGAAGTTCCCTTGGGCTTTCGGCCGAGCTGATCGATGTCAGCTCTTGGGATCAGTTCCTAGGGGTTCTAAGCATTCGGAAGGAGCGCTGATCTGTCTTTCCAACTTCAAGATGGATTCGGTTTGCGTTCGCTGTGCAAAGCCTGACGCTTTGGGCAGGGTAGCCCATCAGCACGCGAAGGCCCGGACCTCTTCGAGGGTGCTCGCTCCGGCCTTGTGCCGTTGCCTGGCGGATGCTGGTCTGAGGGGCGACCAGCCCCCTTGCTACGACAGCATTTGCTCAGTGAGCGGCCAGCCGCCGGCTGAGCCTGCGAAGCCTTCCGCTCCGGAGGTACCGTTGCCGGACGTTAAGTCTGGCGAGGACCTCTCCCCTCAAGAGAGAGCGAAGATGGAGGCTGAAGTTCTGGAGTTCTCCAGGAAGATGGATGCTCACTGGCGGTCGAAGGCAGACGCCAAGGATTGGGATGGTGTCTTCGCGGACCTGGAGGTCTATGCGTTGGCAGGCCAGGCTGTGGCTGCCGATCCCCGCCGTACGCCAGAGTATAAGGCGCAGGTCATTGAAGGCCTCAGGTTGGGCCCTACGGAGAACCGTCCGGGGCTCACCGAGGCTGATCTCGCAGCCATTAAGGAGACGGTGGGCCGGAAGGCCGCTGCATTCTGGGTCGAAGGTACGGCGCGTACCACGGTCCGGAAGTTTGCGCACGACTGCGTCCCTACGGGGCCTCCGGTCAGCTCTCAGCCCCATGCGCTCCGCGGGGAAGCGGCGCAGTGGGTTGATGACCGGCTTGAGGAGGAGGTCCAGAGAGGGCAGCTTGTGCGAGGCCCTTCGGCCTGGGGTTCGGCCCCTTTCCCTACGAAGGAGATGCCTTCCCACAAGCGGGCGAGGAAACGCCGCTTGGTGGTAGATTACCGCAGGGTAAACGCCAGGGTGAAGAGATCCACTTACTACTGCCGGCGGAGCACGGATGTGCTCGCTGCAGCGGTAGGATCAGTCTGGTATAGCTTCGTTGATGCGGTTTCCGGGTTCAATCAGATCCGCAACACGAAGCGTGCCAGGGAGGTTCTTGCCATTGTTGCGCGTAGCGGTAAGTACCTCCCTATTGGGCTTACCTTCGGGCCTGTCAATGGTCCCGACGATTTTAACTACGTCGTGGACCGCGCGTATGCGCCGGGTCGCAATCGAAGGCTTAGGTTCACTAAGGAATGGGTGGCCTATGTCGACGACCTGACGGTTCGTACAGGTAGGGTCGTTGACGGCCGTTTCCTCACGGATGCGGAGGCAGAGGAGGAGATAAGGACGGCGTGCCGGAAGGGCAGCCGCTCCGCGCCTCAGACCGCCGCTTCCGCCCTTGAAGCCTTAGGCGCTCGAGGCCGCGACGGCTCGAGCTCCAGTCCGCCTGACGCGGACCGGAAGGTCGCGCCTAAAGCAAAAGCAAAACACGATGAATCCCTAACGGACACTAACCACCCCACAAGAGCCCTATACCCTAACTCGCTTGTGTTCGTCTTGACCGCTTGTGTCTTGACCGCGGGGTCTAGGTTAGGGTTCGGGGTCTTAGTGTGCCGCGTCGGGGGGGTTCGGGGGGGAACGTGGGGGGCAGCTCGGACGCAGGCCTGTACGCCCGTGGGTCGCTACCTCCTTTCTATGCTACTACTCGTTGCGTGCGTGCTGCAGCAAGGGTGTAGTGAGGTAGTCCAGGGTGTAGGTCGTGCTGAGTGTGAGCCCTACCCCCTCTCTCTGTGCAGCCCCCTTGAACCCCCTGCCTTTCAGGACATGGCCGCGCAGCGTGGGCTCAAGACGAGTAGCCCAGTAGCTTGCGACGGGCCGCGCGGGCCCTTGCCATCGGCTTCTTGCGCCTCGCGGTGTGCTTTGGCACACGTGGGCCGGGAGGTCGCGTGTACCCCTCTTTCCTTCGCTGCCGGTGGGTCCTCCGTGGACCGGCTGGTCGCGGAGCCACTCCCACTTTTTCCTCCGTGTGCCGGGCCCCTCGTGGGCCAGGGAGCCGCGAGGGGCGCCATGGGAGGTGGCCGCAGACGCGGGAACGAAGGGAAAGGCGGTCGTGATAGCAACTCACGATGGCAGCCGTGGGTGTGGCTAGAGAACCCCGCGGTTTGCCAGAGGGCGCTTACGCAAGCCCTCCGCCACGGCAAATTCGGCCTGCAGGGCCATCTCGGCGAAGGGGGCTGGATTAGCGTATCCGCCTTAGCCGAGAAGCTCCAGATCACTTCGTCCGCGATCGAGGCAGGTGCGGCGAGTGATCTGGAAAACGCGGCTGGCGGTCGGGAGAAGCAGCGGCTGGAGCTGGTCGATGGCCGGATCCGGGCTCTCCAGGGACACGGCCGTGGGTCAGGATTGACCGCGGGCACCGTGTATGGAGACGGCCTCGATGAGGCCGGCATGAGGGAGCTCTCGGTAGAGTACGGAGGCTCCACCCTCTGTCATGGCACAGAGGTGTTTCATGCGCGGCGGATCGGCCGCGACGGCCTCCTCCCGGGAGGCGGAAACGGCCCGCGCCTGACTGTCCATTGGGTGATCGGGCCCGGGTACCCAAGACAGCGGGACAGTACGTCGGGCTTTAGAAAGAACTCGACCTGTCTTGTGGTCTCGAACCTCGAGCTCCTAAGGGCTTCCGGGGTGCCCGTCTGGAGAGGGACAGACGGATGTGTTCTGACAGGGCGTGTCCCTCCAGAATGCATCCTCCGAATCCTCACGGTGCAACCCGGCTGTGAAGTCTTCGACCTCTCGCTTGCAGAGCGTCAGGGTAACACCCTGCGGTGGGTCGATGATGCGGAGCCCGGGAGCGGAGTCCGCAGAGAGCAGTCGGCGCCGCCTGGCGGAGCCGGCCCGGTCAACTACTATATCGGGGACGAGGACTCGTCTTCCGAGCTGGAAGTTGAGGTGCGGGCCAAGAGCTCGGCAATGCCGGCGGGACCCCCGCCTGGACCACCTAAGGAGGGTGGTCCCCGTGGGATGCCCTCTGCGCTGCATCGGTCCAGGACGGTCGATGATAGGCCGCCGCCAGGGCGGGAAGGCAAACTAAAGCCTACCCCCAAGGTGGCCCCAGAGGGAGCGCCTTCGGCAGGGGAACAGGAGCGGGGAAGATCACACCGCCCCCCTCAAAAGGTGCCTCCCGAAGCACCGCCTGCGGACACGATCCGCTACAAGACGCCGCCCAGGGCCCGGGATGAGCTGCCTGAGGATCCTCAGGCCGCGCCCGGTGACCCTGAGGGTGCCGGTGCAGCGCCTGGGGATCAGCCGATGGAGGCGGACCGTACGCTTACTCCAGCGGATTTGTTCCACCCGAAGAACTTCAGCAAGAAGGCGAACCCGAAGCCGCCGCCGAAGAGGCCAGCCGTTCCGGAAGGAATGGTCACGGTGAAGCCTGGCCCGACGCCGAAAGGGGTCAGGCCTCCACCGCCGTTCCTGATCATGGAAACCGAGAGGGCCGAGGAGTTCTTGAGCACCAGGCCTGGATGGTTGCTGGGTGGGCCGGCTGAGCCGCCCATCGCGCGATCTCCTCCTCCGCCACCTGCTGCGAGGAACCGGTCGGAAAGGCCCTTGCCTCATGGAGGGCTGGGGCCCGGGCCTTACCAAGGCCCTATCCGGCCTAAGCTTGGTGGGCCTCCGCTCAAGGCCGCTCCGAAGGGGGCCGTTCCTAGTGCTGAAGCCCCTTCTGCGAGCTCGGCCTCCACGGGAGGCCCAGAGGGCTCCCGAGAAGGAGGTACGGCCGTCCCAGAGGAGACCGAGGAGGAACGGGCCAAGACTGAGGCCATCCTCCGCGGGATCGACGATTTCATGGCATCCGTGGAGCGTCGGTCGGCAAGCCAAGAACGGCCCGCTCCGAAGTCTCCTGCGCGGCACACCTTTGTGCCTTTCAGTGTGGATCCGATTCCCGAGGAGGCTGCAGTGCCTGGGGAATTCGTCGATCTCGGGGACACCCCCGACCGGAGTGCGATCCATGGCGGGGGCGTGGCTGGTTGCCCTACACCCGAGGAGATTGGGAACGGAGACCCTAGAAGGGTTCCTTCCCGTGGGTCCGGCCACAAGTGTGGTATCCGCGGGTGCCGTGCCGAATTCGAGCACGAGTACGAAGCCGCGTACCACCGAGCGGCGGTCCACGGAAGGGGCCTTCCGGCGAACATGGTGCCGGCCCCGTGCGACGATGCGTTCTTTGGAGAAGCCGCTGTGGCTCTGAGACGCTTCCGCCACGGAGAAGCTCGCAGAGACCACAGAGACCGTGTCTGGGTCTTTGAGGCTGACCTGGGCCGGTTTACGCATATCTCCAACCCGGACCGCTTCTGTGATCGCATCGGGGCGGAGCTGCGTGATTTCAGGCGGCTCCCGGATGGGGCGCCTTGTGTCACTTCCGATGGTCTCTGGCGCACGTATCGCCTTGACCGGAGGCCGGTGCAGCGGGCGAAGCCTCCCGTGCGCTACCCGAGTACCATTCTCGGGCCAGCGTACGAGGAGACGGACTTCATGATGCCCAACGCCGCAGCTCCGAGTCCCTACCGTCACTTGTTTAGGGACGAGACCCCGCTGGGCGAAGCGTTGGAGGCGATTCGCGAAGAGCAGGGGAGATCCGGAGAGGTTCCCGAAGATGTTGAACCGCCTCCTCCGGCGTTCCCCGACGAGCTTTTGGAGCCCCAAGATCCGGACGTGGACGCTCCCCGGGAAGATACCCCGAGGGAGCACGTCCAAGCGATGAGGGAAACCTTTTCAGACCTTATCTGGAACGCCCACGATGGGCTCAGAGAAGAAAAGCTCGCCGCGGGTGTCTTGAACCCTATCGCAAAGCAGACTGACACCCAACTGGAGATAGATCCCCCTATGCTGGAAACGGATCTGCTCCCTCGAGAGAAGGGGGGTGTCCAGAGGACTGGAACCCCGCCTGATCCACGATGGGGTGCGGAGCCTCAGGCTTCCAGCCCTAAGAAGAAAGCTCCGCCATCTTCGGCGACGCATTCCGAGGATCAGGAGATGGCTCCTGCTCCTCCGGATGCCTCTCAGGAGGCGTCTTCCTCCTCTGCAGCGCCTGCGGCCAACGTGACTCCCCCAGCTGAGGCAGGGAGTCCGGAGGTCCGGATCCCTAGCCTCGCGGAGTCTATGAAGGCAGGCTTGGCACGGGAAAGAGCGGCGGCACGCGCCAAGGAGGAGCTTGCTGCTTCGGCCCAGGAGGCCGCGGCTGCGGCTCCTGAGGCACGGCGCGACACCCGCCTTCCTGCAGTGACCAAGGAGGAAAAGGAGACAGCAGAGGCTAAGTCCCTCTCCTCCCTCAAGCGCGCCGTTGAGGAGAGCGGCTCTGAGCGTCAAGGCCCCGCGGCCAAGCGGGCCACCACCAAGAAGGAAGAAGCGCCCTCGGCACCAGCCGGCCCTGCAGGAGCCGCGGCCGGGACAGGCGCGGCTCCCTCGTCTAGTGGCGAGGCAGGTGCCGAAGAAGGTGCCAGCGGGGCCGCTGCTCCGTCGAGCACAGACAAGCGGCGACCCGCGGAGCCGGAGGGACCGCCGCCGCCCAAGAAGCGATTCACAACATGGCAGGATACCATGGAGTCGCCGGCTCCCCAACACCGAGTTTCGGGGGTTTACGGACTCTCGAACGAGGTTCCCGGGGCCGATTGGCGCGACGTGGACTGGGATGCGACTCCACCGCCGGGGCCTGGAAGGCCCGGCGCCCGCGACGTGGATCCCAGGCTCACGGTCCCCCTTGATCTCCAACATGATGAACAGATCAGGGAATTCTTCCGAGGCGGTGGTGAGCATACGCTCGAGCAGCTCCTCGCGTTGGCGCGGCGCCGGAGGCGCGCGTTCGTCTACCAGGCTGCGATTTTGTCGAACAGGCCAGTGTTTGAAATCTGGCCCGATTACGATGAAAACGAGCTTGGACCGACACCCGAGCGCGTTCCGCTCCTCACAGGCAAGGTCTGGCCTTGGGGCTGGTGGGATTGCTTTACTTGTGGGCGTGCGAACCCACCAGAACGCAATACCTGCCGGCACCATGATTCCGAGGAGCTCGGAGGTGCCCCCTGTGTGGGGATCTTCGAGGACAGCCTGTACTGGAGCACGCCGGTGGACCTGCGAACGGCGCCGGCGTGGTTCATCGAGGTCTGGCTCGATGAACATAAGGAACGCATAAAGGAGTACCTTTATGCGAAGCGTTCGGACGCGATCGCCGCCGCAATGTCCAACGCCTACTGGACCTGTGGGCGGGACACATGCCAAGAGAGGAACATGTTATGGCGCAAACTGTGCTTTAAGTGCAGTGGCCCTAAGTCGGGCGCGTCGTTCATAACCCACGGCATGCCGCCCCAGGAAGGCGACGATGAAGCTGCTTCTTCGTCGGAAGAGAGCGAGGGCACGAAGATGGAACGGATCGAGCGTTCCATCAACGCCGATCCCCTTGCGGAGCATGCGAGGAAATTCCTCCGCTCCGGACGGAAGAGGCTCCGCGCTGAAAAGCGCAGGCAGGCAGAGCTCTCTCAAGACTCTGCCCGAGCCTGGTGGAGCCAACCTTCCTCCGGGCGCGGTGCACCCAGTGGGGGCCGCAGCTCTGGCAGCAAGGGTGGTGGCAAAGGTGGTGGAAGGGGAAGCTCGAACCGCTACGGCAACCGAGGATGGTGGGCCGGAGGTGCTGCCGGACTGGCATACTCCTCCCGACTCGGCGAGCGTGCTGGGCAGCCCGCCCTCACGCTCCCACTGCGTGGCCCGGGTGGCCACAGAGTGGCGCCCGAGGCCCCTGCCGTTTCTTCTCGCCCCGCTGTCTCTTCCGGGCCCTCGAACCGTGGTGGGTTCCTTGGGGCCGTGCGCTCGATAGGCGCTGCGGTCTCCAGCTGGGCTCTCTCCAGGAGAGCGCGCAATCGCGCAGCCCACGCCACAACGGGCAACATTGGATGGAAGATGGGTTTGGTGGCCGCTGCGCTGGCGCCTACCCTCTTCACTGTTGAGCGCGGTGCCAGAGAGGTGGCACACGTGAGCCTCACTGCAGTTGCCACTGCGGCGGAGGACCTCATCGAGGAATCCTCTGGTATCCTCGTTCGGGGTGTCCGCGTGGTTGGCTTGACGGCCGTCGTCCTACTGTGGACGTTCGCGGCCGTAGTGCTGTGGTGGGCCGGACGTGTCGCCACTAACCGGCTAATGCACGCCATGAACGGTAACCCCTTTGGGAATGCTGTTCTGGTGTCGCTCGAAGGCCGGGAGGCTGTCTTTGAGGTTGCATCAAAGACTAAGGCCGGAGCACACAGGGTTCTTGTGAAGGTCGGGTCGGGCGCGGACGGCGCAGGCTGCGACTGCAAGGCATTCCTCAACGAGGGACGTTGTGGTCACATAGAACGCGCTGTTGAAGCTGCGGGGCAACTCGTGGCCATGACAGGCGCGAGCGCTGCCCCAACGCTGTCCGTCGCCCCGGCCGCGACTAGACGCGCCCGTGCGATCCTCGGCGCGCCGGCCCTGGAACAGGGGTGCCTTGCCGGCATGGTGTCGAAAGCGAGATCGCTCTCTGAAAGAGCTCGGAATGTCGGGAACCCGTCCGAGGGTTGCCTTGACGGCTTTACCAAGCTCAGAGGCCGCCACGAGGTGGCCACAGTGTCGGCGCCTCCGACAGAGACTGTTCCGAAGACGCCTGCAGCGGAGGCTTCCCGCCAGGGTACCTCTGCGGCGTCTCCGGCTCCGACAGCTCCCATGTCGAGCCAGGCACGGCGTGTCAGAGACTTCCCGATCCCTGACGGCTTCGAGCGAGCCGGGGTCAAGTTTCTGACCCTTCCGGAGTATCACGCTGTGGTACAAACGATGCTATCGGACGCTGGGCATGGGGACCACGTTTACGTGCGAGCCTACAGCTTCGATAGCAAGCCTTTGGTTGGAGCCCTCGTGTCCTCGCTGGAGCGAGGCGCCCGAGCCCACGTGCTTGCCGACAACTCGCAGACGAGCCGGACCAAGCTCCAGCTGCAGTCCCTCAAGGAGCTAGGGGCGGCTGGCGTCCAGGTCCGTGTCGGCAAGGGCACCTCGGTCAAGGCGGCTTACGCCGCCGAGAACCGCACGGACGTGAGCATCGGCGCAGGCCTCGCGGGCATCCACCACGCCAAGACGGTGCTCGTGACGAGGCCGGACTCCACAGTTAGCGCCGTGATAGGAAGCCTAAACTTTAGTGCTAGTTCACGGGCCAACGCGGAGGTCGGCATCGCGGTCGCCAGTGTGCTGACCTCTGAATTTAGCCAAAAGTGGCTAGATTCGTTTGGCACCGAGTGGTCCAAGGCGCTGAAGCTCGAGGAGTTCGAAGCACCTCAGCGGAACCACCGCGGGCGGGCAAAACCCTCAAATGTCCAGCAGCCCGCCGCGCAACCCAACGTGGAGCCGCAGTGACCGTGGACTAGAAGTCGCGGACTGCGCTCCGCCCTTCTAGCCACCTGTGGCAACTTCAGTTTTGGTCGCAGCACCTAGCTGCTTTCCGATGAGACGACAGGGTGGCGTATCCGCTCTACAGGTCTTTGACGGGAGCGGCTAGGGAGGCACGGTAGTGCTCCCGAAGCGCGTGGAGTAACGCCGCAGCTTCAGCTGCTCGTTTCACCAGCCCTGTGGCCGCAGTGCGGCGCAGGCTGTGTACAGTAGGAAACCAGAGCCTCGTGCAGCACAGGCCGTGAAAAACGAAGGTCTTGTGCTGAGTGCGAAGGGTTTGTAGGAGGGCAGGGTCTGTAGGTCAGTTTTACGGCCTCCGGCCGCCCGCGGAATCCTACGGCTCTATCGTGCTCTCGGCTGAGGGGCGAATGTAACTGTACATAGTCTGCGGGCTGGCTGTTGTGCTGTATGCTTTTATGCATGCTCTTCTGTAATTCGTATTCATAACATTTTTGGCTCAAGTGAGCACGGCAGTGTGTCGTTGGTAGCTTCTCGTTGCCGCGACGCAATTGCGCGCAGCCCGTCCTGGGCGGACGTTCGACCTGTCACGGTCGTTGGACTTTCTGCTTGGACGGAAAACGAGGGTGCGTGCTGCCCCTTTGGGTTTCCGTTCTCCACAATAGTAGTAGTAGTAGTAGTAGTAGTAGTACTAGTAGTAGTAGTAGTAGTAGTAGTAGTAGTAGTAGTAGTAGTAGTAGTAGTAGTAGTAGGAGTAGTAGGTAGTAGTAGTAGTATAGTAGTATAGTAGTATAGTAGTATAGTAGTATAGTAGTATAGTAGTATAGTAGTATAGTAGTATAGCAGAATAGTAGTATAGTAGTATAGTAGTATAGTAGTAGTATAGTAGTAGTAGTAGTAGTAGTAGTAGTACTAGTAGTAGTACTAGTAGTAGTACTAGTAGTAGTACTAGTAGTAGTACTAGTAGCAGTACTAGTAGTAGTACTTGTAGTAGTACTAGTAGTAGTACTAGTAGTAGTACTGGTAGTAGTACTAGTAGTAGTACTAGTAGTAGTACTGGTAGTAGTACTAGTAGTAGTACTAGTAGTAGTACTAGTAGTAGTACTAGTAGTAGTAGTAGTAGTAGTAGTAGTAGTAGTAGTAGTAGTAGTAGTAGCCACATGCAACACACACACACACACATATTTATATATATATCATATACCATATGTGTGTACATATATATATATATATACACACTAAAAAATATATATTGTATTATATATATATGTATATATATATATATATACATGCATGCAGTATATATGTGTGCATCATATATATATATATATATATATATATATATATATATATATTGTGTGCATGACATGTCCTGCACCTGTATGCGTGTGTGTGCGTGGTATTATATGCCCTGAATAAGGCCCTGAACCCTATTGAGACGTTGCATGATTTCAAGGTTCAGGACGAAAACAACCAGCCTTCGAATATGTGGGCACAATGTATATAAACCCTTACCTTACAAAAACAAATTATATTCTCTGTATGTAAATAGGCCCTGGACCCTTTATATACAAAGAGTTTGGAAGTTTCAGGCTTCAAAATGAATGAACCCCAGCCCTGAACACCAAAACCCCAAAAAGGCATAGTAAAGTCCTCCATCTTGTGCACAGGCCCTATATATGTGTGTATATATATATACATAAATAAGGTCTGGCCGTGAACCCTAAAGAGTTCGGGGGTTCGGACTTCAGGACGGAAAAAGAAGCCTGTATGAGTACCTTATTTACAGGTGCGATCCTCAATCCCAAAAGCGATATAGGGGCTTTCAGCTTCAGGAAGACACAATCCCGACCCTGTATGTACAGGCCCAGGACCCTATATACCTAGAGTTTCGAAAATTCAACCCCAACCCTTAACACCAAGACCCCTTTTGTAGACGAAAGAACCACAGCCCTTAGCATGAAGACCCAGCTATACAGATGTGATTCCTTTTACATGGGCCCATAACCATATGCGATTCCTTTTACATGGACCCTGAACCTAGGCCCTAAACCCTGAAGGCTTCATGAACAATTGTTGTAGCTTCAGGGTGACACACAACCCCGGCACTTACCATGCAAACGAACTTGTACACCCAGTGCTCTATGAAATCAAAACAGAACCTTTGTGCTGCCAGCACCATGTAACCATGCAATGTGACACACATCTAGGTACGAAAAAAACTCTTTTGCATACATCATGTTTGCAATTAGCCTTGAACTACTTGAAGCTGGGGTGTCTTTGGGATCCAAGACCATGGGGCTGTCTGGGGGTGTGGGTTCTGGGGTGTCATGGGTTGTCACGTGCTCTGCCGGGCTGTCTGGGGTTATGGCCTTCTTCAGTGGCGCCCCTTGCACGCACAAGACCCTTAGGGTAGTAGGGGGCTGCTACTCCAACGTTGGGTGCCTAGTAGGGGGCTGCTTACTCCAACGTTGGAGTAGGAGCGTGCCCTAGTAGGGGGCTGCTTACTCCAACGTTGGAGTAGGAGCGTGCCCTAGTAGGGGGCTGCTTACTCCAACGTTGGAGTAGGAGCGTGCCCTAGTAGGGGGCTGCTTACTCCAACGTTGGAGTAGGAGCGTGCCCTAGTAGGGGGCTGCTTACTCCAACGTTGGAGTAGGAGCGTGCCCTAGTAGGGGGCTGCTTACTCCAACGTTGGAGTAGAAGCGTGCCCTAGTAGGGGGCTGCTTACTCCAACGTTGGAGTAGGAGCGTGCCCTAGTAGGGGGCTGCTTACTCCAACGTTGGAGTAGGAGCGTGCCCTAGTAGGGGGCTGCTTACTCCAACGTTGGAGTAGGAGCGTGCCCTAGTAGGGGGCTGCTTACTCCAACGTTGGAGTAGAAGCGTGCCCTAGTAGGGGGCTGCTTACTCCAACGTTGGAGTAGGAGCGTGCCCTAGTAGGGGGCTGCTTACTTGAACGGTGGAGTGAAAGCGTGCCCTAGTAGGGGGCTGCTTACTCCAACGTTGGAGTAGAAGCGTGCCCTAGTAGGGGGCTGCTTACTCCAACGTTGGAGTAGGAGCGTGCCCTAGTAGGGGGCTGCTTACTCCAAGTTGGAGTAGAGCGTGCCCTAGTAGGGGGCTGCTTACTCCAACGTTGGAGTAGGAGCGTGCCCTAGTAGGGGGCTGCTTACTCCAACGTTGGAGTAGGAGCGTGCCCTAGTAGGGGGCTGCTTACTCCAACGTTGGAGTAGAAGCGTGCCCTAGTAGGGGGCTGCTTACTCCAACGTTGGAGTAGGAGCGTGCCCTAGTAGGGGGCTGCTTACTCCAACGTTGGAGTAGAAGCGTGCCCTAGTAGGGGGCTGCTTACTCCAACGTTGGAGTAGGAGCGTGCCCTAGTAGGGGGCTGCTTACTCCAACGTTGGAGTAGGAGCGTGCCCTAGTAGGGGGCTGCTTACTCCAACGTTGGAGTAGGAGCGTGCCCTAGTAGGGGGCTGCTTACTCCAACGTTGGAGTAGGAGCGTGCCCTAGTAGGGGGCTGCTTACTCCAACGTTGGAGTAGAAGCGTGCCCTAGTAGGGGGCTGCTTACTCCAACGTTGGAGTAGAAGAGTGCCCTAGTAGGGGGCTGCTTACTCCAACGTTGGAGTAGAAGCGTGCCCTAGTAGGGGGCTGCTTACTCCAACGTTGGAGTAGGAGCGTGCCCTAGTAGGGGGCTGCTTACTCCAACGTTGGAGTAGAAGCGGGCCCTAGTCCGGGGTGATCGACTCACCGTTGGAGTAGAAGAGTGCCCTAGTAGGGGGCTGCTACTCCAACGTTTGGAGTAGGAGCGTGCCCTAGTAGGGGGCTGCTTACTCCCAACGTTGGAGTTGGAGGTGCCCTAGTTAGGGGCGGACTGCTTATCCCACGTTGGAGTAGAAGCGGGCCCTAGTAGGGGGCTGCTTTTACTCAACGTTGGAGGTAGGAGCTAGCCCTGTCAGGGGGCTGCTTACTCCAACGTTGGAGAGAAGCGTGACCTAGTAGGGGCTTTTTCTGCTTACTCCAACGTTGGAGTTAGAAGCGTGCACCGTGGGGGGCGGCTTACTCCAACGTTGGAGTAGGAGCGTGCCCTAGTAGGGGGCTGCTTACTCCAACGTTGGAGTAGGAGCGTGCCCTAGTAGGGGGCTGCTTACTCCAACGTTGGAGTAGGAGCGTGCCCTAGTAGGGGGCTGCTTACTCCAACGTTGGAGTAGAAGCGTGCCCTAGTAGGGGGCTGCTTACTCCAACGTTGGAGTAGGAGCGTGCCCTAGTTAGGGGGCTGCTTACTCCAACGTTGGAGTAGAAGCGTGCCCTAGTAGGGGGCTGCTTACACCAACGTTGGAGTAGGAGCGTGCCCTAGTAGGGGGCTGCTTACTCCAACGTTGGAGTAGAAGCGTGCCCTAGTAGGGGGCTGCTTACTTGAACGGTGGAGTGAAAGCGTGCCCTAGTAGGGGGCTGCTTACCCCAACGTTGGAGTAGGAGCGTGCCCTAGTAGGGGGCTGCTTACTCCAACGTTGGAGTAGGAGCGTGCCCTAGTAGGGGGCTGCTTACTCCAACGCCCACCCCCCCCCTTGGAGTAGGAGGTTTTGCCCAGTTAGGGGGGGCTGCTTACCCAACGTTGGAGTAGGAGCGTGACTAGTAGGGGGCTGCTACTCCACGTTGGGAGTAGGGGCGTTGCCCTAGTGGGGGATGCTTCTCCAACGTTGGAGTAGGTGCGTGCCCTAGTAGGGGGCTGCTTACTTGAACGGTGGAGTGAAAGCGTGCCCTAGTAGGGGGCTGCTTACTCCAACGTTGGAGTAGAAGCGTGCCCTAGTAGGGGGCTGCTTACTCCAACGTTGGAGTTAGAAGCGTGCCCTAGTAGGGGGCTGCTTACTCCAATGTTGGAGTAGGAGCGTGCCCTAGTAGGGGGCTGCTTACTCCAACGTTGGAGTAGGAGCGTGCCCTAGTAGGGGGCTGCTTACTCCAACGTTGGAGTAGGAGCGTGCCCTAGTAGGGGGCCGCTTACTCCAACGGTGGAGTAGAAGAGTTTGCATAGTAGGGGGAGCGTACGCCAACGTTGGGTAGGAGGTGGCATAGTAGGGGGCTGTTACTCCACGTTGGAGTAGCGGAGCGGGCCCTAGTGGGGGCTGATTACTCAACGTTGGAGGTAGAAAGCGTGCCCTAGTAGGGGGGGATGCTGTGCTCCAAACGTTGGAGTAGAAGCCGTGCCTAGTGGGGGGCTGTTACTCAACGTGGGAGTAGGAGCGTGCCTTAGTAGGGGGCTGCTTACTTGAACGGTGGAGTGAAAGCGTGCCCTAGTAGGCGGCTGCTTACTCCAACGTTGGAGTAGGAGCGTGCCCTAGTAGGGGGGCTGCTTACTCCAACGTTGGAGTAGGAGCGTGCCCTAGTAGGGGGCTGCTTACTCCAACATTGGAGTAGAAGCGTGCCCTAGTAGGGGGCTGCTTACTCCAACGTTGGAGTAGGAGCGTGCCCTAGGGGCTGCTTACTCCAACGTTGGAGTAGGAGCGTGCCCTAGAAGGGGGCTGCTTACTCCAACGTTGGAGTAGAAGCGTGCCCTAGTAGGGGGCTGCTTACTCCAACGTTGGAGTAGGAGCGTGCCCTAGTAGAGGGCTGCTTACTCCAACGGTGGAGTAGGAGCGTGCCCTAGTGGGGGGCTGCTTACTCCAACGGTGGAGTAGAAGCGTGCCCTAGTAGGGGGCTGCTTACTCCAACGTTGGAGTAGGAGCGTGCCCTAGTAGGGGCTGCTTACTCCAACGTTGGAGTAGGAGCGTGCCCTAGTAGGGGGCTGATTACTCCAACGTTGGAGTAGAAGCGTGCCCTAGTAGGGGGCTGCTTACTCCATCGTTGGAGTAGAAGCGTGCCCTAGTAGGGGGCTGCTTACTCCAACGTTGGAGTAGGAGCGTGCCCTAGTAGGGGGCTGCTTACTCCAACGTTGGAGTAGGAGAGTGCCCTAGTAGGGGGCTGCTTACTCCAACGTTGGAGTAGGAGCGGGGCTGCTTACTTGAAACGTGGAGTGAAAGCGTGCCCTAGTAGGGGGCTGCTTACTCCAACGTTGGAGTAGGAGCGTGCCCTAGTAGGGGGCTGCTTACTCCAACGTTGGAGTAGAAGCGTGCCCTAGTAGGGGGCTGCTTCTCCAACGTTGGAGTAGGAGCGTGCCCTAGTAGGGGGCTGCTTACTTGAACGGTGGAGTGAAATCGTGCCCTAGTAGGGGGCTGCTTACTCCAACGTTGGAGAAGCGTGCCCTAGTAGGGGGCTGCTTACTCCAACGTTGGAGTAGGAGCGTGGCCTAGTAGGGGGCTGCTTACTCCAACGTTGGAGTAGAAGCGTGCCTAGTAGGGGGCTGCTTACTCCAACGTTGGAGTAGGAGCGTGCCCTAGTAGGGGGCTGCATACTCCAACGTTGGAGTCGGAGCGTGCCCTAGTAGGGGGCT
>CAJNDT010003366.1:0-23490 GCA_905221615.1 Symbiodinium sp. CCMP2592 | reverse complement strand
TTAAACGGACCCCCAGGTAAGATTAATGGGTTCGGGTTCCGGAGCTTTCGGATTCAATACGTTTGGGTTATATATGGGAAAGTTAAGGCATTTAGGGTTTTTCGATCAGACTCAGCGCTTCAGCGTTCTTTAAGTACAAATAATACAGCGTGAATTTTCACACTGGTTTGTTTTCACGTGAATTTTGGGTTTTTTTAAGGTCATATGAACTTTAATAGCCATAGGAACTTTTCACGTTCATATGGCCTTGCGCCCTGCGGACACCTAAGGGGAGGTTAAACGGACCCCCAGGTAGGCCGATCGCGTTCCGGCTGGTTTTCGGCTTGGCTGCGGTGGAGCGGGGGGTCGGGCGATGGGCGTGGCGGTGCTCAAGGCTCGTTAGCCGTCAAGGGCTCGTCAATGTCACTGGCCGAGCGCCCCTTCCAAGGGCTCGACGTCGACCACTGCGCAAACGGACCGATCGTCTCGAGCCCTCAGAGGCCGCTGGAGATTCTCCATCTGCAATGCCATTGCACTGGCAGAAGGGACACATCTGCAACGCTGAGCTAGCAGAGCAAAAGCTGTGGCAGCAGATTGCATCTCTGTACAAGACGAGGGACTGGTCTCTTGATGAAATCCATTAGGGAGATTGCTATTGCTCGCAATAAGGTTCAGGTGCTGCAAATGCCGCGTGCTGTGCCACTTAAGTCACAATTTCTAGATCGTCTGCGCAAGAGCAACGGCAAAGGCAATGTAAACGTATATCCTCTGTTTGGGAGGATATGGTGGGCGTCCGGCTCATCTGTAGAAACCTGAACAGTTCTCGGCTAGTTTCCTGGCACTTGGAGTGTGAGGGACTCTTTTCGCTTTAAAGCCGTAAGGTCCTGTAGGTTTTCCCTGTTTTCGGACGCTCTGAGGAGCTTTGGTAGTACCAGGGTGTTTTTGGCCCATGGGAAGATGTTTAGAGAGCTCCGAGCCACCTTTAGGTAGTTTGCACCTCGGTTTGCTGGAAGACTTTGTGCCGACTTGGCTCAAGACCGGAACTGCGTGTGGAGTGCAGCAAAACGAAGGTCTCTGTCCGAGTGTTGTGCTTGGTAAGGGGTTTTGCTGGGGCTTGTTGCAGTTTCGTTCTTTTTCGTGGTAGCGGAGCGTGTTTGATCCTCTGGGACGCACGCTTGACCGCTTTGAGAGAAGTGAGCCCAATACGCAAGTTTTACAACTGAGTTGAGGGTTTTCGTTGCGTCGGTGAAGCATGGAAGGGCGAGGAAGACCGTCGTTTTATGACATGACTAGGGATGATGATGCCCCTGGAGTTGTCAGGCGTTCGAGTCGTGGCTCTGATATGCCATACCCGGAGAGACGAGCGAGACCTTCTTCGGTTCCTAGAGGAGCGGGGTTTGGACCTGCTTACAGCCCAATATCCCACCTTTCCGCTGCAGGGTCGCCACCAGGGTTCCACCCAACAGGGTCTCCTGCGGGGTCACTGCCTGGAACTCCGGTTCCCCCTACTGGCTCCTTTACGGTTCCACCGGGGTTAGTACCGTCACCAGTGCCGAGCGCTCAGGGCGCGGCGCCTTCACACATGGAAACGCTGTTGATGCATACGGTGCAGGAGCAGCAGAAGCAGATCAGCCAAATGGTCACGCTAGCTGAGGGTTTGGTGTCGAGGGAAAGCCAGAGGGAGACCAAGGGAAAAGGGAATGGAAGCCTGTCCGACATCTCTGGTTCTTCCATGGATGTTGACGAGGGTGCTCCTATAAGGAACCCCAAGGCTGAATCTTACATCCCGAAGCTGCCTTCTTTGGATGGGACTAGGATGGCAAAGGGCAGAAGGGCTGAGATTGAGACCTGGGTTGAGTACCTGGAAGTTTTCCTTCCATGGCTAGCGTTGTTTGATGACCGTATCCCAGGGGAGATTCAAGCCTACATGACCAAGGACAGCACCATCCAGAACAGCAGTTTGTCGAGGGGTGAGAGCGTGAGAAGCACGAGGGTTTTCCTTTATCTGCGTCAGAGTTTTGGGGCCTACCCAAGGGGTCTCGATGTTTTGAAGCAGGTTGAGAAGGAGCAGCTTGGCGCACCTGCGGGATATGAAGCTATGAGGCGACTCCATTCTGAGCTCAGTGTGTGTAGCAGGATAGAAGCTAGTTCGCTGAGGGAAGAGATCCTGAAGTTCGCTGTGCCCAAGGGTTCTGTGAGGCCCCTCGAGGTCTTTCGCTGTGTGCAGGTTGAGCTGGCCAAGTACCAGCGGCTCACGGCAGCGTTTGGGGACTTAGGGTTGACCGAGGCAGACAGGTGCATGGTAATGCTTAGGAATCTGGATACCGAGGTGAAGAAGTATGTCTTGCTTCATGCCAAGATTGATTCTATTGATCAGTTGGAGACCGCACTCAAGTTTTATGATGCGAATTTGAAGATCTTGATGTTCCAGGAGAAGCCTGGCGGGAAGGGGGATCATGCAAATCAGCTTCAGTTTGAGAAGGAGAAAGGAAAAGGAAAGGACAAAGGAAAGGACAAAGGAAACGGAAAGGACAAAGGAAAGGAAGGAAAGAAAGGAAAAGGAAAGGACCAGAAAGAAGGCAAGGACAAAAAGAGCAATGGGAAGGAAACCCCGAAGGGTGGCAAAGGGAAGGACCAAGGAGCGGCGGTGACACCGCCCCCAGGGAACGGCACGCAGAAGAAGTGCTATGTTTGCCAAGAGGTCGGCCACTTTGCAAGGGATTGTCCTTTGGTTGCTCAGGCTCAGGGTGCTGCAGGGAAGCAGGGTAAGGGAAACCAAGGGAAGGATCAGAACAACAGGGCAGCCACGGTTTTGATGGAGCCGGAGTTGTGTGCCGCTGTGCATCACGTGATTCATGATAGGGAGGAAGACAGTTTCTCCGAGACGTCGCTTGATTTTTCCGATTGTGATTGGGAGAATTTTCAGAACAGTGTTTTGGAAGAGCCTGTGGTGGAAGACCAGGGTTCCGGCGACCAGGGTTTGCGTGATGAGGGTCCAGGGTTTCCGCGTGCCAGCGAGGGTCCTGTACAGCACGTAGTAGCAGTAGCCAGCAGCACCGAGAACACCCAACACAACAACAGCATGCTTCCTCATGTGCATCATGTTTCTGCAGTTGCCCGCGCCGCCGCCCATGGAGAGGAGGTGGACCATGTCTTGCTCGACTCAGGAGCCTCTGTGCATCTGATTGCTGAGAGCATGTTTTTCCAGTGGGTCTGCAGAGTTTTTGGAAGCATTGGGTGATAGCGGTGTTGGCTGTGTCACGGCAACCGGGGAGGACATTCAGATTAGAAGGCGTGCTAGGGTTAGGGTTAGGTTGGCCTTGGCCTCGAGCAACGGATCTCCTCCTTCAGGTTCAGTGCCGGTGACTTTTGAAGCTTTAATCGCACCTGTGCGGTATAGCCTTCTGTCTCTGGGCCTCCTTTTGAAGAAAGGTTGGGGTGTAGATTTCAGCAAGGTTCGGGTTTTGGGTCCCAGCTCGCGAGGGAAGCCCGGATGCAAGCTGTACGTAGAGAGTTTTCAGAACTGTTTCTGGTTGTCTGCAAGCCGTTTTGTGCCCGAGAGCACCCGCCTGCGTTTTCAGCTCCTGACTGCTGCGGTGCAAGATGAGCAGCAGCTCGGAAGAGGAGGTTCCAACGTGGCGCCGCCCAGAGATGCTGGGAGAGGGCCAGGACCGCGAGGGTCAGGGATCTCTGTCGAGCGAGGGTCAGGGGTTGCAGGGTCAGGTGCCGCGTCCCAGGGTCGAGGGTCTGTTGGAGCCAGGGTTGCCAAGTGTGATGGGGACAGAGGGGGTTCGCCTGAAGCCGGGTCCTCAAGCCTTTCATCCGGTGCCGCCTCTGCTTGCGCAGCTGGCAACGGATTATGCTTCAACGTCGGGGGAAACTGTTCGGTCTCAGGAGATGGACAGCGCCGAGAAGACCGAGGACCAGGGAGCAGCCAAAGCAGCCAAGGGCAGCGTCGGAAGGGTGAAGCCAAAGGTGAAGAGAATGCCGAAGTATCCGGCGACCAAGGCCATGCTGAAGGTGGCTCTCCGACCCAGGAAGGGCGCGATGGTGAAGAACAAGCCCGTGGGGAAACATTGGAGGCCATACCCGAGGAATCGGGGAAAGAAGCACGGCTCAGGGTCAGGGTCCAAGGACAAGGGCAAGCCGGAGATGGTGGACCAGGAGACGCAGACGCCGGAGCTAAGGACCGTGGCGCAGCACGGGGAAGCGCATGCGGGGATGACCAGGTACGCCAGGGCATTTGCGGGGCATCTCGAGAGTCGCCAGAGCACGGCCGAGTTCAGTGCAGAGTTTCCTCTGCTCAGCATATCGGTGGCAGCCGGCTTCTTCGAGGTGCGGACACGCTCTTTGGTTCCCCTGTCGGACGAGATCACCTACAGGTCGGAAGGGATGCAGAGCCGCCTATGGAGCTGCCGGTGCCGCCTCCTCCTCCACTTCCAGAGTGGACGGCTATGCACCAAGCGCCTCCGGAGCCAGCGAGCGGTTCAATGGAGATCCCGGCCATGATGCAGCAGACGCCACCGCCTCTTCCTCGAGGCCCGCCGCCAGTCCGAGCACCTGTGGCAACCACGCCGGCGGGGTTCCCATTGCCACCGGGGGTGGTGTGGAACGATCTGTAGATGAGTCTGTAATGGCAGCAGTCCCCTCCGAAAGCCAGAAGCGTCCGCTGATGGCCGTTTTGAGGGGTGATCTTCCAATGATCTTTGGCCAGAGTTCAAAAGAGAGCGTCAATGCAGTGGGTCCAAGTTCCTTTGCGCAGGGTTCCGAGGGTCCAGTTGCACAGGGTTCTCAGGGTCCAGTTGCAGAGGGTTCTCAGGGTCCAGTTGCAGAGGGTTCTCAGGGTCCAGTTGCAGAGGGTTCTCAGGGTCCAGAAGATCATGGTAGCATTGAGGGTGTCGTTGCTCCTTGGATCGTTGCAGGTGATCAGGGTTACCTTTCGTCGAGTGACTTCTCTCTCTTGCAGAATGAGCATGTGTTGCGGTCCCACATCCCCTACAATTCCAGCTGTGAGGAGTGTCAGCGTGGCCGGGGTGTGTGCCCGCAACGGAGATTGCCCCAGGAGCGCAAGGATCGGAGGGAAGTGCAAGCAGACAAGTTTTGGTTCAAAGGGATCGCCATGCTAGTGCTTGTTGCCGTTGGGTGCGGGGTCTTAGGGACTATCCAGTGGCAGCCAGATCGTGAGTCGATGGTGACCTCTTTTGTGCGTTGGACCAGAAGTGCAGGTTTGGCAGGGTCGCAAGAAGTGATCATCTCCATGAGATCAGACGGTGAACCCGCTCTGGTGTCGTTCCTTGAGCGGTGTGCCCGGGAGCTTCCTCACGCCCTGCTCGAACAGGTTCCGGTGGACCGCCACGCTCCCAACGCGGAGAGGGCGATCAGGACCTTGAAGGAGCTTGCCCAGGTTCAGCTGTGTTCTCTGGAGAAGGTAGGGTTGACTATTGCGTCCGGGGGTATACCGTACTTGTTTTCGCACCTTAGCGTTGCACACAACAGGTATCACCTTGATGAGGGTTCTTCTTTGACACCGGAGCAAAGGTGCCGCATGAAACGCATCCCGGCACATCCCACATATATCTTTGGTGCCTCTGTGTTGTGCCTGCCTCCGCCTTCCATTGCACATTTGGTGAACGGTCGTCTTTGCAAAGGGTCTTACATGGGTCCTGAAGTCGCGTCGGGGAGCCACTGGGTCAGGGTTCAGTTGAACAATGGTGAGAAGAGGGTGGTGAGATCACCTAAGGTCAGGATGCTGATGCCGTTGAGGTACGAGGTTGGCCTGCTTCGTGGGGTTTGTCGCCTTCTTCCAGGGAGGGATCCGCCCGCCGAGGGACCACCCGTGAACCCGGACAGCCTGGCTGCCTTGCCTCTACCGAATACGAATACCCGGGGACCTCCGAAGACGTGGGTCGAGGAACATGGGAAGACGCCGCGCTGCCGCGCATGCAAGATCAAAGGTTTTGACATGGACAAGGCAATGCACACTCCAGCCTGTAGGGCTCGTTACGCCAAGTACCTCAGGGACACCTTTGACCCCAAGGGTTCGCTTGAAAGGGATAAGGAGATCGATGCCGAGATGGGGTTTGATGCTCCGGTTCCTGACCTAGGGGATTTAGGGTTTGAGGGAGGGCTTGGGGAGTATGTAGAGTTGCCCGGTGACGTTGCGGGAGTTCCGGAAGACTACGAGGACTCTTTGTATGAGCCCTCCATTGCTGATGATGATAGCCGGGAGCTGCCAGAGCAGCCAGCAGGTGAAATCACCAACGAAGAGATGCAGGACCTCATGGAAGTTGAGGCAGAGCCTCTGGACAGGGTCCCAGAGGGGGTCGCTGATGCCTTTGCTGGTCGCATTGAGCATCAGGAGGCTCTGGGCAATGTTGCTTCAGCAGTTTCGACAGTTGGTGAAGAAACCAAGGACGGGGAAATCATTGTCGAGCTTGGGGGTGGGCTTGTGAAGGTCCAGAGGCCCTGTGCCTCCCGGGACGATGTCACCGAAGTTGAGCTTGACCTAGGGTTGACCTATGATGGGATGATCAAGGAGCTGAGGGCTTTGGAGAGTTTGGCAGTTGGGGATATGTTGTGGCACGTTGATGCAAAGCAGCGGGTAATCAGCACACGTTGGGTGGTTGCTGCTAAAACCGAAAGGATCGAGGGTCGCGAGACGCCCCTGGTCCGCTGCAGAATCGTCGCCCGTGACTATTCCACCGGACCGTCAGCCGCGCAGTTAGGCATTAGCTCTCCCACGGCATCCGCCGAGGAACTGAAGCTGTTTCTTGCGGTTGTTGGGGCCCAGGGTTTTAACATTCTGGGGCTCGACGTGTCCACGGCTTTCCTCTTCGCTTACCTTAGGGGGGAGCAGGTTGTGGTGAGCATGCCTGAGGGTTGTCGGGGTCCCGCCGGAGAGAGATTGTTTCTCAAACTAAATAAAGCATTGTATGGCCTGCGCTCGGCAGCGCTACATTGGACGCGCCATCTCTCTCAGCTCCTGCACAAGCTCTTCAACATGAAGGCCTGTCCCACTGAGCCCTGTCTCTTCGTAGGATCCTACAAGGGTCAAGCAATCTACATCTTGAGTTATGTTGACGATTTGCTTTTGGCTGGGCCAGACACAGCTGATCTTTACCAGATGGTGGAGGAACTACGCAAGGAGCTGAAGCTCAAGGTCACCGCGGACCTCGCCAAAGATGGTAAGATACATTTCCTAGGAAGGGAAGTTTTTCGGTCTGAGCAGGGTGGGGACCTTAAGTTTGGAATGGACCCAGGGTACATGAACGATATTGTGGAGGAGTACAAGCTTGAGAACGCCAAGGGTGTCCCAACGCCACCTTGCTTGAGGGATTTGCTTGACAGGTCTCTGGACGAGCCAGGGTTAAGGGTTCCTCTTTCTGCCGAAGCTGCTGCCCGCTACCGCCGTGCACTCGGCAAGCTAAGCTGGTTGAGCACCACTCGCGGGGACTTAGTCTACTATGTCTCTGTTTTGGCTCGGGGCCAGAGCTCGCCGCTGGAGGTGCATGAGCGCGCTATGCGCGCTGTCTTGCGGTACCTCAAGACTGTCGTCAACTACTTTCAGCTTTTTCCGCGCCAAAGTGTTGAGAAACTCCGTCTCCATGCCTATGTAGACGCCTCGTGGGGCAGCGAGCGCTCCGTCGATCGTCGGTCGATCTCGGGAGGGTGCCTCATGCTTGGAAAGGCCTGCATTAAGACGTGGGCGAGACTGCAGCAGTCCGTTGCTTTGTCTTCGGCCGAGAGCGAGCTCTATGCGTTGGTTGAAGGGGCTAAGGAAGCCCTAGGGGCACGGTGTGCTGTTGAGCATATTCTGGGGTGTGACCCAGTTGTGCCTCTGCTTTACTGTGATAGTGAGGCCGCCGTTGCAATCAGCCAAGCTACGCCACATTGATATCAGGTCTTGTTTTCTCCAACAAGAAGTTCAGTCCGGATCCCTCCGCGTGGTTTCTGTGCGTGGCACTGAGAATCCTGCGGATATCTTTACCAAGAACTTAGATTTAGCCTCCACGCTCAAGCACATGCATCATGTGGGTCTGCGCGCCGCCCTGCTTCCAGAGGGGGTAAAGGGGTTGGCAATGACAATTTTAATGACAATTTTGCGGAATTGTGTTGCGAAGGGAGGGATTTCTTCGTTGATGGAACGGTTTAGACCTCAAAAGGGACAGAAGTGGCTGTTTGTGGAGTTTTGCGCGCCGCTTGAGTCAGGGTTCTCCAAGGTCTGTGCTAGGGAGTTTCCGAAGATTCATCTTTTGACTGTGACCGCCGCCGATGATGGAACGAAGAAAGAAACTCGAGAAGATCTCGTTGCCATTGTGGAGAAAGCAAGGAATCGCGGCATGAGGGTTTTCTTCTGGAGCTCAACTCCATGCACTGGAGGATGCCCGTATCAGCGGATGAACCTCAAGAGGTACGGAGACAGTTACCAGAAGCATCTTGACGGCCTTTGGGCTGTTCACCGGAAGCTGTGGATCGCTGTCCGAGAGATGTGTGATCTTTCTGATCATTGGGCTATCGAGTGGCCAATGAAATGCCCTTATTGGACCTGGGAGCAGACCCAGCACTACTTTAAGCTACAGAAGTACCAGATCCATGATTCAATTGTGGATGCGTGCTCCGTTGGCCTTCAGGGGTGCGATGGGCTCTTGGTTTCTAAGCGTTGGAGGGTTAGGGTTACACACGAGAGGGTCGCGACTCAGCTCTCTGCTTTGCGCTGTGACGGCTCTCACGAGCATTCTATGCGCTTTGTGCTTCGAGATACTCAGCACTACCCCGAACTTCTGTGTAGAAGGGTTTTGGAGAGCTTAGAGTGACTAAGTTCCTCTTCGCAGCCATTTCCACTCAAAATTTTTCCTTTTAAGGGTTTGGTAGTCCCGCCGGAATGGACCACTACGGTCTCCAGGCTTTCAAGGATGCCATGGTTTCTCTTTCTTTCGTCGACTTGCAGAATGAAGCACCGCTTCTTGAGAGACTGCTTGTCTTGACTTTTGCCGCAGGGTTTGTGACAGGGTGCGTCTTCCTAGGGGTTGGTCGCTGTCTGTACGCCCGCTGTCTGGCAGAGCCAGAATGGCCAGTACTTTACTTGACTTCCAAAGGTGCTTGCTATCACGTGAAACGTGATTGTCCAAGCATTCGGCATACGACGCCGCTGACACGCAGGATCTGTCTTTTCTGCGCTCGGGAACCTTCGAGGCTTCAAGAGTCTACAAAGAAGGGTGACTGACCCGAACGCCCAGAGGGGGTGTAAACGTGTATCCTCTGTTTGGGAGGATATGGTGGGCGTCCGGCTCATCTGTAGAAACCTGAACAGTTCTCGGCTAGTTTCCTGGCACTTGGAGTGTGAGGGACTCTTTTCGCTTTAAAGCCGTAGGTCCTGTAGGTTTTCCCTGTTTTCGGACGCTCTGAGGAGCTTTGGTAGTACCAGGGTGTTTTTGGCCCATGGGAAGTTGTTTAGAGAGCTCCGAGCCACCTTTAGGTAGTTTGCACCTCGGTTTGCTGGAAGACTTTGTGCCGACTTGGCTCAAGACCGGAACTGCGTGTGGAGTGCAGCAAAACGAAGGTCTCTGTCCGAGTGTTGTGCTTGGTAAGGGGTTTTGCTGGGGCTTGTTGCAGTTTCGTTCTTTTTCGGGCAAGTTGGATAATTTTGGGGAAAGACGATAAGAGCTCTCAGAAAGGTTCGGAGGGCAAGGGCGCTCACCGTCAGACTTTGCAAGTGCAGGGCCACCGCGTCGGAACTTCTTGGCAGTCAGGAAAGACCCGTCGGTTGCTGTGTCAGGACTTCCAGCTGGGCAAGTGTACACGAAGCAACTGTCGCTTTGAGCATGTGTGTGGTGTGCTCATGCCAGGTGGCCGCATGTGTCTCGGTGATCATGTACCGGCCGATCACAAGCGCACCCCGCATTGAGAGTCTGGGTGCATGGCTTCGCATGCAACTGTGGGACTGAGCATGCGACCGATGATAACCTTCTGGTTGCAAATGCGGAGGTGGCAGGGTAGGAAAGCCCTGGACGGAGTTTTCAGGCCTGGAGAAGTGTTGAGAGAGACTTAGCACTGCGGTGCATGAATAAGTGGACGCTTTCAAACAGTGCCCGGGCACTACCACCAAAACACTGGAAATGCGCACGAAGAATAGGAATTTGTGCTGCAGGAGGCATTGGAGAGTGATCTGCGGAGCAGGGTTTGGAATGCAAAAGGGGGGGTTTGGAAGGATTTGCAGAGTTTAGGGCAGGATCTGCAAGGCAGGATTTGGGGGAGGGTCCGCAAGCAAGTGTTTGGAGGAGGAGCATACACGAAAAACATGAGGGGTGGCATGTGCAAAAACTTGTAGGGTAGTCTATCTACAAGTTTACGGGGGCCTTGGCCATGCGAGGGTTTAAGGAAAGATCAGGCAGGACTTCGGGGAGGATCTATAACGAGACTTTATGAAGGAGTTATGGTTTTTATCGAGTGCAGCAGCAGTCAGTCATTGACAGTCTTCTTGTTTGCATATTCAGCAACCTCCCCCCCGCCCCTTCAATTTCAATGTGTGCCGCAATGTGTGCCGCAATGCTGATTGGGCGCTTCTATGTAAACATTGAATTTGGGGGGAGCGGGGGGTCTGGAAGGTTTCAAGATTTGTGGACAAACAATTCCAAAATTGTACTATCGCGCGAGGCCATTTTCAGTGTTCGAAAAACCACGAAAACTGTAGGACGCATTAAGGTACCCCCATAGTCAGTTGCCGCCTTGCTTGCCACGCTGTGGTATTTATGACAAGTAGTTGTCATGACGTTTCTCTGGTCTCCTTGCAGGTTGTATTTCCCAAAATAGGTATTTGGGATAATCAAAGATATCGCGATCAAGAAAAATTTATTCGCAATCATAATCTGAGAAATCTTCGGACATGTGAATCAAGCTTGCAATCACTCGGACCACTCTTTTTCTTCCTAAGACTTCAGCTGGGGTAAAACACCGGGTCCGATGGCACAATAGGGCGAGATCAGCCCCGATGGCAAGTGCAGCCATCCACGAGCAACCATCTCCCCCAGTTTAACAAAGACCGTATTGAACCAATGCCGGGTGGGTGGGAGGTCAAAAATTTTCTTGCTAAGCGAACACAGCTTGAGCATCACCACCGGCGTGACATGATTCAAAATCGCACTGAGGAAAACATTGCATGTGAGACGTTGAAAATAAAAAGCCAAAATGTGTTGGAAACATGACAACGAAAAGCTGCAAGTTCGCTTCGCCTTTGGCTTCGCTAGACCAGGATAAACATTACTGCGCTCCGCTCCGTGGGTCGTTTCTCTGGTCTCCTTGCAGGTTGTATTTCCCAAAATAGGTATTTGGGATAATCAAAGATATCGCGATCAATAAAAATATATTCGCAATCATAATCTGAGAAATCTTCGGACATGTGAATCAAGCTTGCAATCACTCGGACCACTCTTTTTCTTCCTAAGACTTCAGCGGGGGTAAAACACCGGGTCCGATGGCACAATAAGGCGAGATCAGCCCCGATGGCAAGTGCAGCCATCCACGAGCAACCATCTCCCCCGTCCCGCGAGCTGAGCTGCACTGGCCCTGGTTCATTGCAAAGCTGAGCATGTCCAGTCGGCCTCCAGTCGCGTGGAGGTCAAGATTGCCTGAGCCGTATGAGCACTGTAGTCAGCAGCACAAAGGAAATCAAGCATCGTAGGGGTCAATGCGATGTCACCTTTGTTCTCAACTGCGAAGCGTTTGCAATCCTCTTCGAAAGCTCCCCGTGACGGGAGATCGGCAGGGTTACTCTTTGAGGGCACTCGCTCGAACCAAAGTAGGGCCTCGAGAGACCCCTCCAACAGCGCCACCAACGAGATTAAGCGAAGAAGGCTCAAGGATGGCGAGTACCGCTTGATGAAGCCATATCTGCATGCTTCGTTGTCGATGAAGGCTATGACCGACCTGCCTTTCAAGAAACCCCTAAGACCGAAGATCAAAATTGCAAGAGCGTAACCCTCAACTTGGCAAATGATCTGATTTCCGGCCTGCCGCTCCCAGAGGTCTTTGAGCTGCTGGCAGACGGTCCCGCCAAAGGTCCACCGAGCTCCGGTGACCCCATCTACAATGACGGCACCCCAAGTCCCAACGCCTTTCTCGTATGCCCCATCGGTGTACAGGATGATGGGTGGCTTCACCGATGCAGGGCACCGCTTGGGGCGACATTGCGACAACACGTCCAAGGCCAACGCACAAGCATGCTGCAACTCTGTGGTGTTGCCTCGGAATGGGCCTGTCAGGGCTCGCGACAGCATACGCGAGGTGGCCTTAAGCTCGAACCCTAAGATCAAACCCCCGGCAAAGTTGAGCAGGCCGTGTAGGGAAGCCACATCTGATCGGGTGATCTCGTCTCCTTGCGAAATCCGCTTCAGCTGCTGAACGATGCGCTCAAGTCTGCCCGCCTTGTTCTCCACAGTCAAGGTTCCTTGCCAAATTTCCTCAAGCCCCAAGGTTACACCTAAGGAAGTTACCTTTTCGGCAAAAGGCACAAACTTGCGCCCGGAGCGCGCGAAGGTCCAGCCCAGGATGTCCAGCAGCCGCATGAGGGCTTTATCCAGCAAGGAAGCAGCAGGCTTAAACTCGTAGATGGTGTAATCATCGTAAAAGTCCGTGGCGATTGCCATGAACTTCACTGTCATGATGTGCAGAACCCCTAGGGCAACCTTATTAAACCCGAAGACGCTCGCGCCGGCCCCAAACGGGAGGCTCCTCGTGATGTAGTACTCCCAGCCACCAGCGGACGTAGGGAAACCCAGCACTGAGAACTCCTTGCAGTCAGGGTGGATTGCCAGTTGACGATAGGCCTTGCTCAAATCCAGCGTCTTGCCTAACAGGGGAGGGGCCGACAGCATCTCAGGCGCCCAGTTGCCTTCCAAGACCGAGCCATCAAGCAGAGGCACCCTTACTCGGGAGCGATCCTGAAGAACCCTCGAAAGGAACCTAAGCAAACCCACTGCGAAGTCCGTGTCCTGCAACTCGAGGAACGATGAAGATCCGAAGGCACGGTTAACAGCTGACATTTTGAAGTCATCTATTATCCTAATCTTTGCGTCCTCTCCCTGCCTCAGGAGGAAGCGGGGCGAAAGAGACCAGTTTGTGGCCCCCAGCACTTTACTGACCTCGGACTCGGAAGAGTACGGTCCACTCAGGAAACCAGCTTTGACCTCTTCGTCCGTCTCCGCCCGCATGGCGGCGTAGTCCTCCTGAGAGACGAGTTTTCGCGTGCGCTGTAGAACGTCCCTCCTGAGAGCTGACTGGGCCCGCAGTTGGTCCGGGCTGATCTCCTGCGGCTTCGGCCGTTTGGCAAAGAGGGCCGAGTCTTGCTCTTGGCCCACAAGTGGCACGCCTTTCACAAGCAAATCGATTACGGACATGTCTGCAAAGGCGGTTTCCTCAAGCAGTTCCCTGAACAAGGAGATAGCTTTCCCCCTGGTCACGGATTCAACATCGGGGTGCATGCTCTCGCGAAGCGTTCTTTCTTCATCTGCAAGCTCCTGCACTCTTCGGTTCAGCTGCTGAAGAGCGAGAAGCCTTTTCTTTGAGATCGCCACGGGTCCTTCGGTCAGCATGGCGAAAATGTTCCGCCTGATCTGATCTGGCAGCCTCTCGCTTGTATCAGCTGGACTGCACAAATTTGAGGCAAGACGAAGGTGCTCTTCCATGGTGTGGTAAACACCAGCCACTGCACCTACTCGGGGAGCCGAGGTCTTAGGGGGAGAACCATTAAGCCTAAACCGCTTATCCGGCTCATCCAATTCCCCCGGTGTCGAGCCGACTTTGTCCAAGATCTTGAAATCAGCATTCGAAGGCACTTGAGACAAAGGGGTTACCACCCGAAACTCAGGAATTAGGGGTGGCGTGAAATGAGACTGATTGGCCGCGGCGGCCCTGACAGCAGCCCGGAGCTGACGGCAGCGGCCTGCTGCACGGTGCTTAGTTGATCCGGTGACGAGCTTGGTGGCACACTCGCACAGGCGGTGGCACAAACCATGGGGCAGGGAAGCATCGTTGAAGGTGCCACCGGCCGGCGAAGGCAGCCAAGCTTGATGCTTATGTGATTTGTCACACGTAGCAGAGATCTGCGGGAAAGCTCCGGGCGTGGCTTTGACCTTGAGTGAGGTAAGAAAAGGCGAACCGAACATGCAAGTGTCAAGCTCCTGGTCTTCTAGGGTGAAGAACCAGTCAATGAAGTCTTTCGATTGGGTGGATTTCACAGTGCTCGCTAGGAGGCTCCAAACCCAGCTCCTGGCAGGCCCGATGAGTGAGACGAGGGCTCCGGTTTGATGAGCTCGTTGCAAGGCTGAAACAAGGGCCCTGCAAACCTTGTTGTCACGGTGCACCAGGTCCTGGGCTCGAGGGGCAAGTTCAGGGCAACCGAAAATGCAGTCAGCTCTCCGCAAAGGTTGTTTGGAAGATCCCCGATCCAACCGAGCACAGGATTTGAGGAAGAGGTGCCCGTGCCACCAATCAACAGCTGCCGACGAATCAAATCGGAGAAGTGCCTGCACGTTTTCCTCCTCAGAGAGATCCAAATGCAACATAGGCGAGCCGTGGGGATCGTGAGGGCCTTTACCTACCGAAATCGCGTCCCATCCGGTGAGGAGGGCCTCTGCTGCTAAGGGACCACGACAGGCCAAGCACTCTACCATGGACGGCGGACGACTTTCGTGAGTCGGCTTTCCCAGGGCACCCGGGTCACTGCTGGTTTGAGGTTTGTCTGGAAACGGCAAGAGGCGCTGCTTCGCTTCACCCAAGGATATAGGCTCGGACTTGCAGACTGCGACGGAGCTGAGCTGTCGCGGATTGGGCAGAGGGAAGCCCAAACGTTTCAAGCAAAGCTGATCATCGGCAGAAGCATGCGAAGCTGCTTTAAGGGAAAAGAGCACAAGCACGGTTCGTCGCCCGTGCGCTTGACAAGTTGAGTGCGGGTGCTGTCTAGCACAAAATTGCACCGGTCCTTTCGAAACCTCAAGGTCGATCTCGCGGTTGGGTTCCAAGACCTTGATGGCCCCCACAGTGAATGCAGTCAAAGGAATCACTATGTTTGGCAAAAAGGAATTCTGCTTGTCCCGGTGCTCCCGGGTCTGTACTCTGGAAAATATGGCAAAACTCGTGTAAACTGCGCCGTCAAGCAAATGAGCTACAAACTTATTCACCGCCTGCACAGAAAGTGGAAACAGCTTGCAGGCCTTGCGGAGGCCCACTTGGACTCGTGAGTAGAGTCCTGCAGAGAAGGAAAAACCCGAAGCACTCCGATCGCACTGGTCGTGTGGCAACGCATCAAACAAAGCGGTCACCTGCGAGGCTGATATGGGCTCACTCTGCTGCAAAAGTTGTTTGGCAAAGACTTCGGGCTCACTTGAAGCCCCCGAACACAAGTTTGGAGAACTGTCATTGGCTGCCTCGCCTGCGGATAGTCAATGTTTGCACTCGATGTACGGCCTCTCAGCCCCACAGCCTTTGAAATTGCACACATGCTTCCCGAACCGGCACGACTTGCGCTTCTGGAATCGGCAGATGCCCTTATTGTAGAAAGGGCAGATGAAACGACCTTCATCAGTGGCTCGCACACAGCCCTCTGGCAGAGATTCGAGCAGCTCCTTCAAGGAGGTTGTCGGGGCGGCTTCCGCACCGGATTGGCTATGGTTTTGCTTGCCCTTGCCTTTGCCTCCGCCCTTGTTTCCCTTATCCCCCTTCTTGCCGAGTCCTTTACCGGGCTTGTTTGGCAGCCATGTGGGAGCGGGAGCTTCCAAGGGCTTGGGCAGGTGCGTCAAGCATGACACGACAAACTGATTGGTTGCAGCAGCGGCTATGTGCTTGTCAAGAGGAGCCGGGGCTCCGACCCCGACGACGATGTCACCTCGGCTCTCCTGGGCCACCACCTGCCAAAGCTTCTGGTCAGCTGCAAGCAGCTGCTGAACGGTAGTGTAGCGATAACCTGCCGGAGGCACATCAAGCAGAGCCTGGAACATGCGGTTGTGCCAAGACTCCAGTGCAGTGAAGGAGGCGAGCCCTACTTGATCGAACGCTAAGGCCCGGCGCAGGAAGCACCGGCGAAGCTTGAGCTCGCCGGTAGTCTCGCAACGGAGGCTCGAGGCTTGCTTCGTGACCTTGATGTTCCCGTCGGCTCCCAAAGAGATCTTTTGTTCCGTCTTCTCACCCAGGATTTCGTCATGGCGGGAAATGCACTTCTCCGGCGCGATGTGCAGCACTTGTGCAGAATCGAGCATGGCCTGGACGCGGTCCACAAGGCCGTGTCCAGGTTCTGTGTGGATATCCATCTCGAGGCCTTTAAGCTCGCCCCTTTGGCGTTTCAAGCGTGTTAGGCGTTCAGCCAACGGAAGCTCGCGGGGGCTTGTATCACTTGTTCTCGAAGCCCTCGATTCCAAGTCAACCAGGGCGTGGGCGTGGCAATCGTACCACAATCTCCTGATCACCATATGTTGTTCCACTGGAACCTCACTCCCGATCAGAGTCTTCAGGGCTTCGAAGAGAGGAGTGTCATCCCCGCTGGAAGGTTTGCTCGAGCACACGAAAGCTAGCTTGCCGAAGGTGTCCAAGCTCTTAGCAAGGAGCTTCTTCAGAAGGTCCTCGCTGATGCCGATCTGCTTTGCTCGGTCGGTGAAGGCAGGCACCGATTCAAGTCCGGCCATGAGACCTGGGCAGGTGAGGATACAGGTTTCGAGGTCTCACCCACGGCGAAGTCAACCGTGGGTCGAGTTTGTCTCGGATTCACACTTCTTCGCCACCGATCACAGGCGGCCTTCGTGAACCGGCGATCCCAGCCGGTCGCGTTCCAATAGTATTTTTCATGACTCAGGCCGGCAAAGGCAGCCGACCACGGGGGTTCTTGCAATCTCAAAGCCCCCAATCAAACTCCCGCTAAGTTCAAGCTTGGGTGCTCACCAGGCCGCGCGGGAGATTCGCCCCAGTTTGGCAACTCCCAGCCAAAAGACTGCGGACACTTCCCAGTCCGGTTTTGTGCTTCGAAGCAAGAAACACTCTAACTGATCTCAATCGGCCCGAGCACCCTCATCTCAAATGGCATAGGCACGAAGTCGCAAATCAGCAAACGATCAACTGAGCACATCCTCTTTTCTTCAAGCTGCGCACTGCTGGCAGACATTCTCCTGAGCCTCCTCGGGCCCCATCAAACGCATGTTTGCCGTGACCTTCCTGCCGCACTTAAAAATTCCGGGGTTGACCAACTTATGCACCACTCCACTCAAGACGTGCATGTAGGTCTCTCCCGAGAACGTGCTGCTAAGCCGAGGACGGACCTCCTCCGGGGCCGGTGCTCCCAGGTCCGCTTCGAGGCCGCCGAGGTTTGTTATGTCGGACCCAGCCTCGGAGTTGTTCTCATCTTGCGGCTCTTCTGCCGGCAAATCCTCAGCCGTCGTCTCAGGAAGATGTGCAAAATCTGCTGGATCGCCATGCAGAGCTCTTGCGACCCTCTCGGCTCGCGGGAGGTCGGGACTAAACACTCCCCGGCTCACCGCACTCACGACCTTGGCTACCTTCACTATGATTTCTGCAAGCGCATCTCTCGAGTACAGGAGAGCCATGCCGTGCTTTGGGCTGCAATGATGCCCCTGGGCGAGGCGCTCATCGTAGGTCATGGTCCCGCTCTTGGCCGTCCAGGACAAGGCTGTTGCTTTCAGGATGTGCGAGCTGTACTGTTCAAGATCCCCCGCGAAACCCTGCAAGTGCAAAAACTCACGAAGCCACAAGGAACCCTCCGCAGCCGTCATGGCCCTTCCTAGAAAGTTCCCTCCCGGCGACATGGCCGGCATGATTACGGCACAGTCTGGTAGCCCTGCCAGGGCCCTCTTGCGCATCCAGACACGTCCCCATGAGGGCTGAGTTAAGCCACTGCCCAGTGCAATCAAAGGCAGCACGGTATCCTTTCGGTCCTTGGCCTTCGTCTTGTAATGTTTTGTCGAACACTCAAGAAGGACAAGCCCGTTACCTGCCACGTCAATGCTCAAGTCAGTCCCTCGAGCCGCATCCGACCATCGGGCCGAGTGTTAAAGAACGGGCTTCACTAAGCTTCCTACTCTCAAACTGAAGCGGTCACTTTTCCTTGTGGGTCACTGTGTCCGCTGGTCTCGAGCCTTGCACGTCGCGTGTGCGTGACGGCTGTTCCTGTACATTAACTGCACTGCACTAACTGTGTTACTGTTCCTGGCAAGATGTTTAACACCCCGCCTTCGGAGTTAGCGAAAGTTCCTCGACTGAGGTGACTCCGACTTTTCCTGTCAACAGTACACACACTGCAGTTCCTTTTCACTTGCAAAACAAACACTCTGCCTCATCGCAAACATATGTTCCTATGTTCACTCGCAATCCTCTCCAAGGTTGCTCGACTGTACAAAAGACGTTCCTTTACTATACTTAGATCACCACAGAAACAAAAAGGGCTGTGCCACGGTTCCTGTGTCCTGCTGCTTCTTTCCTCGTCTCTCTGGCCTCAGTACTGCTCGCTGTTCCTTTGCTTCACTGGAAGGTCACTTCGCCGTCGTCGACCTTGTAGACTTTTACTCCTTCTTCTTCGTTGCTGACTTCTTTCTGTTCCTTGAGTTCTTGCTCTAGCCACTCTGCACGCTGCCTTGCTTGTGCTATGCACTTCTCTTTTCCTTGCTTGTCTCTTGATCCTGCTTTCCAACCTGTTTCCTTTGATCCGGAATACCAGTACCACTGCGTCTTGGCTTCGTTCCACTTCCACTGGTAGTTCTTGTTCTGGAAACCGTAGACTGCAAACCAGTTTCCTTCAAGCTCTCCTTTTCCTTTTCCTTTCATGAACGATTCTTCGTTCACTGGTCCTTTGGCGGAAAGTTCTGGGTCGTCCTTTCCTCCTTTCCTTTGCTGCTGCTGTGTGACTCTCGGTGGCTCCTTTCCTGTTCCTTGTGTTTCTGGCTTCTCCTCTTCCTTTGCTAGTGTTGTGTCTGGTTCCGTGGGTGCCTGCGACCCGGCTGCTGATCCTCTGCTCTCAAGCTCCTGTGTAAGGCTTGCAATTCTTTCTTTATCCTCTTTGCGTTCCTTCATCATCTCCTTCATCATTTCTTCAAGCTTCTGGATCCTGTCTGCTTCTCCTGATCCTGTTGCTGTTGATGCTGCTGCCTTCTTCTCTGCTTCCTTCTTGGCAATGTACGCTGACGATGCCTTTTGATCTTCCTCTCTCTTCTTCCTGGCTTCCTTCTCTTTTCTTTTCTTCTCCTGCTCCTTTCTTTCCTTTTCCTCTTTGGCTGCTGTGGCTGCTGCTTCTGTCTCCTCCTTTTCCTTTGCCTCTCTCTCTGCTTTTGCTTTGGCTGCCGCTTCTACCTCTCGCCTTCTCTCGGCGGCTGCTGCGGCTTCTGCTTTTGCCTGCTCTCTGTCTCGCTTTTCCTGCTCTTCTGCTGCTTCTTCCAAAAACCCTCTTGCTTTGGCAATCTGCTCCTCCTTTGCCTTCTTCTCCTCTTCTGCTTTGGCTTTTGCTTCCTTCTGCTCCTTTGAGATCTTGTCCTGTTCATCCCACTATTTGCGATCATCTTCATCTCGAGGTCGAAATCCTGTGCTTTCTGCTCTTGCCTTTGGCTTTCCTTTTCCTTTTCCTTCCTTCTTTCCTTTTGTTCCCTTCTCGTGCTTGTACGTGTAGTCCTTGTCGTTGTGGATCTTTTCTCCTGTGACTCTGTGCTGCTTGTAGATCTCGCCGTTCTCGGAGTATTCCTTCCATTCGCTGCTGTAGTCGTAGGGGTACGGAAACTGCTTCTTTTCCTCTTCTTTCTCCTTTAGCCTTTGCTTGCTTTTTGCGTTGATCTCCGCGATCTTCTTCTTCCTTCTTTCTTCCTTTGCTTCCTCGCTTTCTTCTTCCTCTGCTGCTGCTGTTCCTTCTTCTGCTTTGGCTTCTTCGGGGTACTCCCCGGGATCTTCTCCTCCACCGTAGCTGTCCACGTAGGCCTCGTTCTCGTTCTCGCCGAAGTGGTCCTGGCTTTCTTCCTGTTCTTGGAGTCCTTCGAAGTAGCTCCTGTCTGACCAGTTCCTTATATCGTCTTCTCCTTTGTGTTCCTGGGAGGTAGGTGACGTAGCTCTCGAAGGTGCTGTTCCTTGTCCGTGTCCTTCACGACGTAGTTCACCTTCTAGTTCTCGGTCTTTGGCTTCTCTTTTCCTTTGTTCCTCTTCGTCTTCTTCTTCTTCTTGCTGCTGTTCGTAGAAGTCCTGCATCATCTGGTTCAGCTGTTCCTTCACGGAATCACATGTACCCAGGACGAAGTTCATGTGTTCCTTGACCTGCTTCCGGTCTCTTTCGTTCTCTTCGGCCATTTCCTGAACCTGGTGCTTCACGCTGTAGATCTGGGATGTCAAACTTTCCACACATCCCGCAACGTGTTCCTGACTTTTGCGCAAACGCGCAGCTTCCTCTGTGTTCTTCCTGATCGACTCCGCGATCAAGTTCCTTTCTTCTGTAGCGGTCTTCAACGTGATTGCCGCTTCTTTCAAGGTCTGAAGTTCCTTGACGATCTCTTTTGAGCTTTTGCTTGAACTCGCGCTCGCTTCCATGGCCGCTGAGGTTCCTGGTAAGGTGCCTTGACCTGATACTGGGCGTACTAGTTCCTGGATACCTGAGCGTTCCGCGAGTGTTCCGCAGAGTTCCTTGAGCTGCGAAAGCATCTCACTACATGTTGTTCCATGCGCTGTTCCTGCAAACGTTCCTAGCTCACATGCACTCGTGTCACTGCATATGCCGTCCTGCTCGCATGCACTTGCACAGCAGAAAACATGTTCCTGAAAGTCTGTCTGAAACTCTTCTTCTTGAACACAACTCTCAAAACACTGTTCCTTGAAACTCTGAATCTGAAGACTGTCCGAAATACCTGAAATTCCTGCAAACAACAAAGCTGCAAAAGACAAAGTTCCTGGGCTCTCGATCATCCTTACAACTGCTTTAGCTTGTGTTTGGGCCTTGTGTTCCTTGAGCTCTTCTCTACCTACTGGTTCGTTCTCGCTGGTCTGAAAACCTAGCCAGTTTAACAACAGTCTGATACGCTTCGCTGAAAGGGGCTTGGTTCCTATATCAGCTGTGTTTTCCTTGGTTCCTACTGGGTGAACACTAATTGTTCCTTCTTTGTGGAGGTCTTGAAGAAAAAGGGTCCTGATCTTCAAATGCTTGACTCTACCTACACCTTGCCTTGTAATAATTCCTCTAGCTGCAGAAGAATCCATATACAAGTGTACCTTGCATTGTTTCCTGGTCAAGAATTCCACTGCTTCCTTCAACAAGATATAATCTGACGCTGCTGACGCTCCTGCGTAGTACTCTGCTTCACCACTGCTCAAGCTAACCGACTTCTGGTTCCTAGAAAAAGAGTAAATGCACTGACCGTCTAAGCAAACAATTCCTGAAGATGTTGATCGCCTTGTGTCCTTCTTTCCTGCCCAATCTGAATCACTGAAGACTTCCAAAAGGTGGTGTTCCTTGGGCCTTGTTCCTGTAAAGTCGTAGTTACCATTCCTAATGGATTCATTGAGATTACTGAGTCCTCTGGGTGTCTTCCTGTACACTAGATGGTATCCTTCAGTTCTCGACATGTACTGCACTAGGTGGACTAAGTGCTTCCAAGAACCATGTGTTGGTTCCGACATCTTGGAGGCTAAACCTCTCACAGCAAACTGCACGTCAGGGCGGTCCTGACTGACATACAAGAGTATGCCAACGCTCTTCCTGAACGATGCTGCTTGTTCCTGGTTCAAGGTCTGAGTGTTGTCCTGTTCCTGCGACTCTTGGGTGCACGGAGTTGGCTTTGAGGCTTTGCTGGTAGGCTTCAGTTCTTCCTTAAGCTTCACAAGATACTTCGGGTCACTCGTGATGTGGAGCTCGTGATTGTGGTAGCTGAATTTCCTTTTAAGGAATCGGATTGTCTGGTGTGACTCTCCTACCTCAAGTTCCTGCTCTGTCAAGAAGGGGCCTTCAACCTTTAGCTCGTAGGTTTTTCCTAGCTTTCCTAGCTTGGGCTCTAGGTGCCTTGTTTTCCCTGCTGCCTGAATGTCATCTACATGCACAACAAGTATGCTGTTCCTGTCGTCACGAAACAAAGTAGGGCATGCTTTGCTTTGCTCTCTACTCCATATTAGTGCTGCATCTCGCTGTCCTGGAAGTACTCTTAGCAGTAACAAACCTTCGTTCCTACAACTAGGGTCCTGGTCGCCAAACAGATCCACATATTCCTTTGGGAATTGACATGCACATCGGGTCCTTTGTGGTACCTGCAAGAATGCGTCCTTGACATCAATGGAGTACAAGGCGTGTTCCTGTTGTAGTCCCAAAATAGGGATAAGTCTCACCAACGATGCGCTTGTTGCTGGGCTGAATGTGTCATTCCTTACTTCTGCTGCTTTGAACTCTCTTGCGACTAGCCTAGCTCTCCTTGTCCATCGGCCGTTCCTGAATCGCCAATCGAAGACGAATTTCGTCGTCAACCATTTTGTTCCTTGGTTGCTCTCTTCTTCTTCTGTCTCTCTCTCTTCTTCTCTCTCGAGTTCTTGCAAGGGTTTCCTTGCCAATGCCTTCATCTCGGTGAGTCTACTGATTTCTGTGAGCATCGCCTCACGATCCAGTTCCTGCAACTGGGCTTCTGCAACTTCTGGAGGTCCAGAATCTTCGCTCTTGAAGATGTCTTGTTCCTCATCGGAATCGCCAATGTCCGAATATGAATCTTCCCAGAAAATGTCCTCTGTACCTGGTTCTTCTTCAGGTAGTTCTTCATCATTGTGCTCAAATACTCTTCCTACGTTGAACGGAGGGTACTTCTTCTTCGGAGAATCAATCTTCGGGATCTTGGAACCTGTTCCTACATCATCAAATTCCATTTTCCTAAGAGGTGCTGGTCCTCTAGCTGAAAGAAGTTCACTTGCCATTGCACTGTCTGGAATGAGTTCTTCTTCTGAGGCTGCGTCCATTTCCTTACTGCTGCTACTAGAAGACGTTGGGTCTGAAGCTGCTTCGTCGTGTTTGTTTTGGTCGTCGTATTACTGCTCAAGTTCTTCTTCTGCCTTTCTCTTGCTCTGTGCCTGCTTCGCTTTGCTCTCTAGGTAGGTTGTCCTAGTAGGTCCTGACTTCCCTGCAGAGTCCCCGCCTTGGATGACAATCGGTCCTGCGATCGGTCCTGAAGGTGCTGAAGGTGCCGAGTCCTCACCCGACTGTTCCTGAGTTGTTCCATCCACGACAGGTGGCGCCTCTGCAATTGGTCCTGGAATGTTCTTCCTGGGAATGTTCCTTGTTGCCAGTGTAGTGTGCTTCACTTCCCAAGTATGAATTCCTACACTGATGATTCCTTTCACGTCGAAGTGTTCCACACAACGTTTTGCGCTACGGCTCGTCTTGATGCCGTCCATGTGCCACGTAATGAAAAGGTTGTTGTCTGTTTTTCCTAAACACACTCCTCTCAACCAAATAGGGTCACCTTTCCTATTGCCACGAGTTCCTGAACGATTGGTCAAAACCAAAAGTGATTCGCCAAA
>CAJNDT010003365.1:0-23501 GCA_905221615.1 Symbiodinium sp. CCMP2592 | reverse complement strand
TAAGTTCTGGGCCTACTGCTGCCTTGAGGCTGAGTCCTGGATCCTGTAGAGCTTAAGGCTGAGTCCGGGCCTACTGCTGCCTTAACTGCGGCGATTGCTGCCAACCGAGGCCGAAGCTATTATAACCGGTTATAGCCGGATTACGTCTAGGGCCACTGGCGCTTAGCTTAAGGGGGTGTGGGCCTACTGCTGCCTTAAGGCCGACCGCTGGATCCTGGAGAGCTAACTTAAGTTCTGGGCCTACTGCTGCCTTGAGGCTGAGTCCTGGATCCTGGAGAGCTTAAGGCTGAGTCCGGGCCTACTGCTGCCTTAACTGCGGCGATTGCTGCCAACCGAGGCCGAAGACCGGTTATAGCCGGATTACGTCTAGGGCCACTGGAGCTTAGCTTAAGGGGGTGTGGGCCTACTGCTGCCTTAAGGCCGACCGCTGGATCCTGGAGAGCTTAAGTGTAACAAAGTAGGGTAGGGCCTCAGACATCATCAGCTGCTCTTCTTGGCCCGTTTGGCTTTGTCAAAGATGTCGCCGACTGCTGTAGACGTCGGTTCCTGCATGGCTTAGGGGTTTCCTCTAACAGTAACTCTTTATAGGGTTCTGGTGGCGGATTGAACACTTATTCTGGGGAAGGACTATACACTTAATTCTGAGTCCGGCATCATGGCTATGCTGATTTCAGACTGCTGATTTCAGACTGCTGATTTCAGACGAAGCTGATTTCAGACGGCTGATTTCAGACTGCTGATTTCAGACTAAGGTGACGAGAAAGAAAAGGTTGCTGTCTGACAAGTTGAGTTCCCATAACGCTGATTTCAGACTTGAAAGTCAACAAGCTGAGGGATTGAACTAATAGACATGGACATGAGCACCGCATAGGACTGCCACAAGCACATCGGAAGCTTTTCAACATACTACACGCGACTTTTGTGTCCTCGCATTCCCACTTCATTTGAAGCGCTTGCTCCAAACTAGTAAACTCACGCGTGGACAGCGTCAACGGCACCAAATCTCTTGTGATCGATCACACATGAGGAAACTCCAAAGCATGGAAGCATGTCCAACACGTCTTGTAAACATGATGACGGGGTCAGCCAGCTTGAAGCGCCAACAAGCCCATGACCACTGCAACTAATTCCAATACGACGAAGCAAAGAGCTCTTCGATCACTGCATGGCACCAAATTGAGAAGGACGACCCATCTCCCGTCCGTTGCGCCAGCCTGCGTTAAGATCAGCGCAAACCATGGGAGAGACTGTTTCACCCAGCTTCACCGGGTGAAACTGGGTGAAACAGAGAGAGAGGTGTGCGGCTTCGGCGCGGCCCGGCCAACCGGGTGGCCACCCGCCCGTACCCGGGAGCGGCCCCGTCCCGTAAGGGGGCCCGGCTCCGGGGCATTGGCGGATGGCGACCCGGTTTGCGGGGCACCGCCGCAGCCGCACACCTCTCTCATTTTTCCTTCCATGGTTTGCGCTGATCTTAACAGGTAAAGGTAATTCTTCTGATCTTTCTGGACCTGCTTCTCGTGCGTATCGGTAACCGACAAGCACGAGAACCAGGCCCAGAAAGATCAGAAGAATGTACCTTTACCCGTTGCCAAGAAAATCCGTAAGCGGCTCTTCAAATGACCTCGCTCGAGCTGGCTGCGTCTCCCCGGCAGACCTGCTCCACTGTCGTTTCTAGCAAAAGCCGGCCACGGGCCACAGGGTTCATTGCAACCTCTTCGACACAATCTCCCCGGTACAGAAGGAGCTCCAACAGAGTCCGTAGCAGCCAGCTTGAAGCACCAACAAGCCCATGACCAGGTAATATCCCTTTGACAGACAATAGAGTTAACCGCAATGGTCAAGGCAGCTACGAACGTCGTAACCCTTGAACACTGCGGTTATACTATCCGCTCAGCTTCGGGATTAGGGTTTAGGGGAGCGACGGCGTGGTGATCTTTCGGCGGCGAAAGATCACCACTCTGTCGCTCCCCAAACTCCAACACAGAATGGTCGCCTTTTGGGCTGGGGCTCTAAAGCTCCACACCTCCACTCCCGAAAACTCCAACCACAATTGTCACCCTTGCAATTACCGCTCAGCAGCAGACAGAGACCACAACACAGAGCTCGTCACGCTTCTTGCTCTTCTTGAGATGTTGTGTAAGGGGAGTGCAGGCCGGCACTCCCAAAACTCCAACCACAATTGTCGCCCTTGCAATTACTGCTCAGCAGCAGACAGAGACCGCAACACGGAGCAGACAGAAACAAACTCTGCATTCCAGTCTTCCCCAATCCTATAAACCCTAAACCCCAAAGTCAGCTCCATGCGATCGCCAACCGAGGCCTACCCTATGACACATACAGCAGGCCTCGATTGGCGATCGCACATGACATGCCTGACACAGGTCGCCCTCGCTGTGACGTGCTGCAGCGCCACCTTGCCAGCTGCAGCTGAGGCCGGGTGATAGCTACTGCAAATCAAGAGCGACAGCGAGGCAAGGCTAGACCTGGCTGTCGCTCTTGATTCGCACTAGGATCAGTGCTCCATTGGGCGAACGAGAGGATTTGAGACATGGTAATACCATGTCTCAGATGCTCTCGTTCTTCACCAGAGCAGGTGTAATTGTCCTCTTAATCCTAGAGCAGCTTAAAGGGGAAATTCCAGTCAGGGCTCTGGGCCTCTGGGATTCAGGGACTCGGTCATTCAGGTACTCGGATTCGTTTCTGAGCTGCAGCACAGCGGGTAGTCCAGTTCTCGTAATCCTAATGTAATGCAACTCAAGAGCAGCAGCGAGACCTGGCAGGCATCACTGCTGTTCTTGAGTTGCACCACATCAGCTGCAGTTGTTTTCTCGGCCATGATTCTGCAGTCTGCGACTCTGTGTAACTGTAGTCTTGAGCCAGTCGTGAGAGCACACATGCAGACATGTTTGCATCAACCCTACACTCTGCCACTTAGACTTAAATTCCCTCGCGCCTGCTTTTTCTTTGCCTGGCGAAGCTCTTTCCGACACAAACCAGAAAAAACATGCAGTACACAGAACACACAAACCCCAAGCCCTAAACCCTGAAGCCTACCAACTTCCGAAAACTTTAACATGCCCGAGCCGAAACCTTGAACCTCAAAAGGTTTGAAACTCGACTCCTCCTTGGCTTCCTCCTCCTCTCGGCGGTGGGCTTCCTCTTCGGCCTTCCACATTGGGTTTGGGCTTTAAGGTTTGGGGGTTGGGGGTTGAGAGCCCTAAAACCCAAACCGAAAAGCCCCTACTTCCTAACAAACCCCTAAACCAGGGAAGGTTTCAAGATCGCCTTCTTCTTCTTGGCGGCTTCCTCCTCTTGGCGAAGGGTTTCCTCTTCGGCCTTCCAGATTGGGTTTGGGGTTCAGGGTTTGGGGGTCAGGGTTGCGAGCCCTAAAACCCAAACCGAAAAGCCTCTACTTCCTAAGAAACCCCTAAACCAGGGAAGGTTTCAAGATCGCCTTCTTCTTCTTGGCGGCTTCCTCCTCTTGGCGAAGGGTTTCCTCTTCGGCCTTCCAGATTGGGTTGGGGGTTCAGGGTTTGGGGGTCAGGGTTGAGAGCCCTAAAACCCAAACCGAAAAGCCTCTACTTCCTAAGAAACCCCTAAACCAGGGAAGGTTTCAAGATCGCCTTCTTCTTCTTGGCGGCTTCCTCCTCTTGGCGAAGGGTTTCCTCTTCGGCCTTCCAGATTGGGTTTGGGGTTCAGGGTTTGGGGGTCAGGGTTGAGAGCCCTAAAACCCAAACCGAAAAGCCTCTACTTCCCAAGAAACCCCTAAACCAGGGAAGGTTTCAAGATCGCCTTCTTCTTCTTGGCGGCTTCCTCCTCTTGGCGAAGGGTTTCCTCTTCGGCCTTCCAGATTGGGTTTGGGGTTCAGGGTTTGGGGGTCAGGGTTGAGAGCCCTAAAACCCAAACCGAAAAGCCTCTACTTCCTAAGAAACGCCTAAAGATCGCCTCCTTCTTCTTGGCTTCCTCCTCTGCGCGGTGGGCTTCCTCTTCGGCCTTCCAGATTGGTTTTTTTTTACGTCCGAAATGCCTGTTACGACGGAGGGGCTGGTTCGGCCAGGGCAACTCCACAAGAACCGAGCAACAAATCCACCCTTACATCAATGGGTACCAACCCCAGATTGCCAAGCCCAGCCCTCAAGGCCAGCAAAATCAGCCTAAGAGGACCAGGCCGCCTGCACAGGCACCACCAGATTGGGTTTGGGGTTCAGGGTTTGGGGGTCAGGGTTGAGAGCCCTAAAACCCAAACCGAAAAGCCTCTACTTCCTAAGAAACCCCTAAACCAGGGAAGGTTTCAAGATCGCCTTCTTCTTCTTGGCGGCTTCCTCCTCTTGGCGAAGGGCTTCCTCTTTTGCCTTCCAGATTGGGTTTGGGGTTCAGGGTTTGGGGGTCAAGTTGAGAGCCCTAAAACCCAAACCGAAAAGCCTCTAGTCTACTTCCTAAGAAACCCCTAAACCAGGGAAGGTTTCAAGATCGCCTTCTTCTTCTTGGCGGCTTCCTCCTCTTGGCGAAGGGCTTCCTCTTTTGCCTTCCAGATTGGGTTTGGGGTTCAGGGTTTGGGGGTCAGGGTTGAGAGCCCTAAAACCCAAACCGAATGTGACTGCTTTTTTATGCCCAGTGAACGAGCATCTGCGTCGAATCATCTCGGCTCCTGGGCGAGATCGAAAGTTCTGATTTGTCGCAAGCCAGTTATGGCGAGGTGACGGCGTGAGTCTGTTCAACCCACTCAGGCTAGATTTTAAGCGTTCTGCTAGACCTGGCTCAAAATACTGTGTGGTTGCAGATTTCAGTATGTAAAGGTGCCGCTATATGGGTTATAAGCTACAGCATCCAATGTAAGGTCCCATGTGGAGCTGGGTTCCGGGTTTAAGTTTTGGACTGAACTTGAGCCCCAGGCACTGGGGCTCGCCTAGGTCAAGCTAGCAGCACCGCCGGACCTGGGCAGCCAGACCGAATGCCCAGACCAGCGATGGAGCAAAATCCAAATCCACTGACCACCCCCAATTGTCAGGTTAGGGTATTAGAAAGTAAAATTAACAAGTCAATTCAAGGCTCAAGCTTGCATGTGACGGCGGTCACTTAAGGCTTCAGGGTCGGTCGGGAACTGAACAGATCAGGGTTCAGGATCAGGTTACAGGTTTAAGAAATACCAACATTCTTGTCAACATCAGACTTGAGAATCCTGGTTTAGTTTTCTCAGGGTTGACTAGAGCAAGTTTAGGCAGTGGAGGCATTTTGGATGTGCTTGTGTTTTTGGAAAGGGAATTCTCAGTCACGTTCTTAATTTATGGGTGGGGTTTGGGAGGGACGAAGAATGCTTGATAACTGATAATGAAGACTCCACAAGGAAGTAAGCTATCTATCAATGCTGAAAACGGGCTGCAGTCGGTAGTAGCCGTCTCAGTATCTAAATGTCCAACATCAGTAATTACTTCCCTACTTCAGATGGAACTAGCGAGAGAATTCGGGCTTGAAATCTCTGTTATCATGAAACATAATGGAGTTTAAGGCTTTTTCAGTGACTTACTTCTGAATTTTAACTTCGAGTCATACAGGAGACTTGGAGCGAAGGTAGTTGTTTTGTAATGATATGAACTATTTCAACCGAGCTGGGGGAGAGTACCGATTACTCAGTCAGGAGCTTCATTCATGCAGTGAGTCTGGTCTGAGATCCCGGCTATGTCTCGGCTAGGGGTCTCGAGGGCTTGGCTTCAATGATGAGGGATTGACGATCTGAGTCGAGATGTGACTTGGATGACGAGTGACAAGCAGGCAAAGAGTAACAGCAGCAGCCTAGGGGCCTTAGGGAAACCCACTGACTTAGATTCCACGGCGGGTTAGGGAACTAACTAAACCGACCACCGACCAGCTCAGTGTCTGGCAGCTGCACTGCCGACCTGGGCCGGAAGAAAATGGAATGGCGAAGGTGCGAAGGCACCCGAAATCGGCAGAACTAGTCGGGAGCAGTGATTCTGCAGCAAGGCATATGAAGCAACGGAAGCAAGTATGAGGGAAAGAGAAAGACCAGAGCTTGTCCAGGTCGAAGCCGCCGTAGTGCCAGAAGCTGCTTTCCCGATGGCTCAGAGCCGGTCGTTTCTCACTGTGACCCATGTCACCAGCGTGAACTTCTGGCTTCATGAGCATAGTAAGGTTGGCAATGAGTTTGCATACAGGAAGCCTGAAGGTGGCCTGCCTCTGTTGGTCTGTGACACGAGGACTCCAGGACTGTCTCAGGCCTGGGAAGAGCCATGTTAAGTCACGCGGCTCATGATCAGCAGCCGTGACTGAGCCAGGGCGAACTCCTCTTCAACGTCTAGGGCCCTAGGGTTCAGGGTTTAGGGTCCTGAAACTGAAGACTGGTCCAAATTAGAGGCCTCATTTAACTTACAAGAGATAGTCTTAGTCTCAGTCCTTTCTGAAAGCTGGATTTCTGCCGGGGCTTGCTTGCTCTCTCTGTTTGTTGGGATTCCAGCAGGAGGCCTCAATAGATTCACTTATAAGTCGTTGTGCCACATGAACACATCCCTTTGTACCCTCTGACAGGTTCCTGACCCAATGAGTCCCAATCACTGAATCACAATCAATCAATCCGAGACCCCTGAAACAGATGGATGTCCCTGCTCCGGCTCTGTGGGTCTGGCCATCCCACTGTCTGTCCCAGCCATCGTGCCGGTGGCAGACTAAGACCCGGTCCTCTGGAGTTACAGATGCCGGGGATATGAAAGCTCATTCCGTATTTACTCATACCAGCATTAATTAGCACTAGCAGCAGTAGGAGAATTACTTGTAGTCCTGGTAGTACTAGCGCCACAAGTATCAGTAGCAGTAGTCTAAGTCCTACCTGCACTAGGAATAGAATTGCAGTGGTAGTCGCAAAAGTAGTATGAGTAGCAGCAGGTTTGATTTAGTAAGTACTAGTAAAGGTAGTAGTAGCATGAGCAGTTGTGAAAACCGGTCGTATTCCGTGTACTTGACACTGCTGTGTTCCTATGCCTATCACTGTACAACAACAGCTAACTTACAGTATAGTATTCAATGGCACCATGGCTCAGACCCTGCCAGTGCTCAGCATTACTGTAAAAACCCCGACACCGACGAGCGACATAGCCAAGCCAGGCTTAAGGATTGAATGCAAACGTCGGAATTTGCAGTTCTGGGCTTTTGTAGTTTAGGGGTTTATAACTTGGCGATTCCTGGAATGCAAACCTTGTTGGAATTTTAGGGGTTTATAACTTGGCGATTCCTGGAATGCAAACCTTGTTGGAATAGTTAGTCGGATACGGACATGTAACGAAAACTTATCCCTACCTCACAGCTGTGCAAGGCCCTTGCTTCGGAAAGAATGGCAGATCTCTCAAACATCATGTCGGCCACTTACCATTCTCGCAGGCGAAAATCCTTCGAGTCTGACGTAGTGACACAGTCACACACAAGATCCTTTTCCGTCCCCGACACGGAAGAATGGAGTGCAGGGACTGGCTTGCCAGACCCGCCCATGCTAAGAGGCTGATTTCAGACTGCTGATTTCAGACGAAGCTGATTTCAGATTGCTGATTTCAGACGAAGCTGATTTCAGACAAGATCCTTTTCCGTCCCCGACACGGAAGAATGGAGTGCAGGGACTGGCTTGCCAGACCGGCACATGCTAAGAGGCTGAGTCACCCAGGAAAGGGATTCGCAGCAGCTCAGAGGTTTCGCAATAAGACAGGTGTCAAAGTTATTGCTCTCCAGCATTTCCCAAAACTCTTAAGGATATGTCATGCTCCACAGACATATGTTCTCTCGCAGACGCTTGGCATTGACCACGGCAACGGCATTCTGCGAAGTTGTCGTCACCAAAGCAAACCATTCCGCCCGCTTGGTGTCCTCATCTGCTATGCCACTGAGCGCCATAGCAAACGACAGGAGGCTGTAGGCACAACACTTTGGCAGAGGAACCTGCCTCGTCTTGTAGCGGTCAATGACCGCAAACGCTCGGGACAAGAATTCGTAAGCCGCCACTCTCCCATACAGTGCTTTCAGAGGACTCAGTAGTGTCTCGACCTTGTCGCTGAAGTCTTCGTACTCGTCCTGCAGGTCCTGGTCGCCCGAAGGCGAGGGCACAGGCGCAAAGGAAGGCGTGGGCATTGGCATCATCTCCTGGCTTGCTTTTGACTCAAGCGAAGCCGAGGGCGAAGGCGCTGAAGATGGCAGGGGCAAGGACGAGGGCGAGGGCACGCCGCTACCAGCATCAGACACGGCAGCAGTTGAAGCTGCCTGCTTCATCTCAGAAGCAGGACCACGAGCACCGGCAGCCTCACGTTTAGCATCTGAAGAAGCTGGCCGCTTGTTGTGTCGGCCACGCCTGCTGGATCTGCAGCCCATGCAAACATTTTCAGGTGGTCTGCGAGATGTGTATTCACCGCACCGGTTTTTGCAGAGCCAGGGCATGGCAAGCAAGAGTAGAGTAGCGGTGTTATTAAATGTGCTATTGGTAGTACTATTATTGACCAGTGTTAGAACCAGAAACTCACTTTTTGGGTATAGTCTATACCGACTTGATACACTTCCTGTATCAGAGTAGAGTCATTCAATCTTTGGTACAGAATTACAGAACCTATACTGGCTTAATCGAGTTTGTGTACTAGATTGATAGACTTCCTGGCTCAAAGTTGAGTTCATCAGGTAAGAAAGAGTGAGTTACAGGAGCTACAGCACCTCAAGAACCAAGCGTTGAGCTTCTATCGGAGTACACTATTCCACACACCAGTAGCTCCGCGAGCTACGTTTGCACCTTTCTCTAGGTAGTTGATATGCACTGCGAATGCTTGGAATCCAAGAAAAACAAGGGTGCGAATTGTAATTTCCCATAGGATATGTATTTCCCAACGACGTGCGAGTTGTCATTTCCCATAGGATTTGTGGGCTTGGAATCCAAGAAAAACAAGGGTGCGAATTGTAATTTCCCATAGGATATGTATTTCCAAACAACGTGCGAGTTGTCATTTCCCATAGGATTTGTGGGCTTGGAATCCAAGAAAAACACAGGTGCGAATTGTAATTTCCCATGTACCCCTGCAGCAAGCCTGATCGCAGACGAATGCAAGCAGATTTTTAGTCTGGCACACGGTGGCACACGATGGAAGCTTGTTTCTCCAGCTGCACTCACTCAGCTCGGTGTTCATTGCCTCTGCGTCATCGAGGACCTCCACGGTACAGAAGCAATGGCACGCTTTCGGGACCAGGCCACTCATCTGAATCCGCTGCATATACGGCCACCGTCCAACGAGTGTAGCCCAGGTGGCGAGCGAACGTGGCCACTAATGCACGAGCAAAAGCACGTGCCTTCTTGAAGCGACGGAATGGTATAGCGAAATTACGGGGGTGCAGAATATCGGTGTCGAAGCGTGCCAGAATCACAAGGAACCGAGTCATGGCTTGACGGCTTGCTCTGCCTGTCCTAATACGCAGCACACATGCAGCGGCATACAAGAATAAAGACGGCATGTATGCATGTTACATGTTGCATTGCATTGCATGGCCCAAACATGGCTGACATGCTGACATGTGACATAACATTGCTCGTGTGCTCGCCCTGTGTTTGTTCACGAAGGGACCGGGAAAGGGACCCTACATGGACGGACCATCAATGGATTATGGAGCAGTGAGCAGCACCGGCAGCGGCACCGCATCGCCCCGGAACACAGAGCTGAAGCGGCGAACGAAAAAGTCAAGCTTGCAAGCCAGCTCATACCGTGACTCATGCCGGACTCATGCCGTATACAACAATGTATTAATGTATTAGGCAACCGGCAGCCGCGACCAATATCGAACAACGACAATGAACGACTGGTTGCAGAGCACTCGTTTTATCCTTTGACGACGGTCCGGACATGCCTACAAAATCCACAGCCACAGCAGCCACAACCTCACCGGAGAGCTCGGCCGGCTTTGCGTTGTATGCCATAGCGGACATCGCGGATGGTCTTCCACACGTCAGGCGTTGATGTCGTGTCTGTAGAGGGTCTCGAGTGCCGTCCCGCCCCATCGTTCGTTGAGGAAGTGGGCTTGGAATCCAAGAAAAACAAGGGTGCGAATTGTTATTTCCCATAGGATATGTATTTCCAAACAACGTGCGAGTTGTCATTTCCCATAGGATTTGTGGGCTTGGAATCCAAGAAAAACACAGGTGCGAATTGTAATTTCCCATAGGATTTGTGCTTGGAATCCAAGAAAAACAAGGGTGCGAATTGTAATTTCCCATAGGATATGTATTTCCCAACAACGTGCGAGTTGTCATTTCCCATAGGATTTGTGGGCTTGGAATCCAAGAAAAACAAGGGTGCGAATTGTAATTTCCCATAGGATATGTATTTCCAAACAAGGTGCGAGTTGTCATTTCCCATAGGATTTGTGGGCTTGGAATCCAAGAAAAACACAGGTGCGAATTGTAATTTCCCATAGGATTTGTGCTTGGAATCCAAGAAAAACAAGGGTGCGAATTGTAATTTCCCATAGGATATGTATTTCCCAACGACGTGCGAGTTGTCATTTCCCATAGGATTTGTGGGCTTGGAATCCAAGAAAAACACGGGTGCGAATTGTAATTTCCCATAGGATATGTATTTCCAAACAACGTGCGAGTTGTCATTTCCCATAGGATTTGTGGGCTTGGAATCCAAGAAAAACACAGGTGCGAATTGTAATTTCCCATAGGATTTGTGCTTGGAATCCAAGAAAAACAAGGGTGCGAATTGTAATTTCCCATAGGATATGTATTTCCCAACGACGTGCGAGTTGTCATTTCCCATAGGATTTGTGGGCTTGGAATCCAAGAAAAACAAGGGTGCGAATTGTAATTTCCCATAGGATATGTATTTCCAAACAAGGTGCGAGTTGTCATTTCCCATAGGATTTGTGGGCTTGGAATCCAAGAAAAACACAGGTGCGAATTGTAATTTCCCATAGGATTTGTGCTTGGAATCCAAGAAAAACAAGGGTGCGAATTGTAATTTCCCATAGGATATGTATTTCCCAACGACGTGCGAGTTGTCATTTCCCATAGGATTTGTGGGCTTGGAATCCATGAAAAACAAGGGTGCGAATTGTAATTTCCCATAGGATATGTATTTCCAAACAACGTGCGAGTTGTCATTTCCCATAGGATTTGTGGGCTTGGAATCCAAGAAAAACACAGGTGCGAATTGTAATTTCCCATAGGATTGTGCTTGGAATCCAAGAAAAACAAGGGTGCGAATTGTAATTTCCCATAGGATATGTATTTCCCAACGACGTGCGAGTTGTCATTTCCCATAGGATTTGTGGGCTTGGAATCCAAGAAAAACAAGGGTGCGAATTGTAATTTCCCATAGGATATGTATTTCCAAACAAGGTGCGAGTTGTCATTTCCCATAGGATTTGTGGGCTTGGAATCCAAGAAAAACACAGGTGCGAATTGTAATTTCCCATAGGATTTGTGCTTGGAATCCAAGAAAAACAAGGGTGCGAATTGTAATTTCCCATAGGATATGTATTTCCCAACGACGTGAGAGTTGTCATTTCTCATAGGATTTGTGGGCTTGGAATCCAAGAAAAACAAGGGTGCGAATTGTAATTTCCCATAGGATATGTATTCAAACTTAACATGCGAGTGTCATTCATAGGATTTGGGGCTATTGAGAATACAAGAAAAACACAGTGCGATTATTTAATTTCCCATGGATTTTGTGATGGGAATTCCAAGAAAAAAAAGGGTGCGAATTGTTAATTTCCGAGGATATTGTTATTTCCCAAACGACGTGCGAGTGTGTTATTTCTCATAGTTTGTGGTTGGAATCCAAAGAAAACCACGGGTGCGAATTGAATTCCCATAGGGAATGTATTTCCAAAAACGTGCGAGTTGTCATTTTCCATAGGATGTGGGTTGGCATCCAAGAAAACCACAGGTGCGAATTGTAATTTCCCATAGGATATGTATTTCCGAACAGGGTGCGAATTGTAATTTCCCATAGGATTTGTGCTTGGAATCCAAGAAAAACAAGGTGCGAATTGTAATTTCCCATAGGACGCTGTACCTGGATGCCAAGAAACAGAGTCTACTTAATGTATTTCCGAACAGGGTGCGAATTGTAATTTCCCATAGGATTTGTGCTTGGAAGCCAAGAAAAACAAAGGTGCGAATTGTAATTTCCCATAGGATTTGTGCTTGGAATCCAAGAAAAACAAAGGTGCGAATTGTAATTTCCCATAGGATATGTATTTCCGAACAGGGTGCGAATTGTCATTTCCCATAGGATTTGTGCTTGGAGTCCAAGAAAAACAACGGTGCGAATTGTAATTTCCCATAGGATATGTATTTCCGAACAGGGTGCGAATTGTAATTTCCCATAGGATTTGTGCTTGGAATCCAAGAAAAACAAGGGTGCGAAGTGTAATTTCCCATAGGATATGTTGCGGAAGCCAAGAAAACAAGGGTGCGAATAGTAATTTCCCATAGGATTTGTAGTTCCCACGACGTGCGAGTTGTTAATTTTTCATAGGATTAATTGTGGCTTGGATCCAAGAAACAAACAGGGCGAATGTAGTTCCATAGGATATGTATTCCAAACAAGGTGCGAGTGTCATTTGATGCCCATCTGATTTGTGGGCTGGATCCAAGAAAAACACGGGTGCGAATTGTAATTTCCCATAGGATATGTATTTCCAAACGACGTGCGAGTTGTCATTTCCCATAGGATTTGTGGGCTTGGAATCCAAGAAAAACAAGGGTGCGAGTTGTCATTTCCCATAGGATTTGTGCTTGGAATGCAAGAAAAACAAGGGTGCGAATTGTAATTTCCCATAGGATATGTATTTCCAAACGACGTGCGAGTTGTCATTTCCCATAGGATTTGTGGGCTTGGATTGTGCTTGGAATGCAAGAAAAACAAGGGTGCCAATTGTAATTTCCCATAGGATATGTATTTCCAAACGACGTGCGAGTTGTCATTTCCCATAGGATTTGTGGGCTTGGAATCCAAGAAAAACACAGGTGCGAATTGTAATTTCCCATAGGATTTGTGTTCGGAATCCCAGAAAAAGAAGGGTGCGAATTGTAATTTCCCATAGGATATGTATTTCCAAACGACATGCGAGTTGTCATTTCCCATAGGATTTGTGGGCTTGGAATCCAAGAAAAACACAGGTGCGAATTGTAATTTCCCATAGGATTTGTGTTTGGAATCCAAGAAAAACAAGGGTGCGAATTGTAATTTCCCATAGGATATGTATTTCCAAACGACATGCGAGTTGTCATTTCCCATAGGATTTGTGGGCTTGGAATCCAAGAAAAACACAGGTGCGAATTGTCATTTCCCATAGGATTTGTGTTTGGAATCCCAGAAAAACAAGGGTGCGAATTGTAATTTCCCATAGGATTTGTGCTTGGAATCAGGATGCGGCACCTGGATGCCAAGCAAGGTGCATGCCGTACATAGGTCTACGTGAATTTCAAACCCTCAACTCAAATCATAGGGCAGTGCAGCACTGGAAGCCACAGGATCCTGAGTAAAGGGTTTTTTCTACTTAGCAAAGGCCTGGGGTTGAGTCGAGACGCCGCCACAGGCTCTGCTGCCGCACTCTCAGCCGCCACCGTCTCCTCAGCACCAGAGTCAAGATGCTGGACTGGGCTTCCAATGTGCTGCCATTGCCATTGCGAAAACAGAACTAACTGCAGGAAAAACAGCCTGCCTCTGGCCACTGTGCATGGTAAAAGCCTTGCAGGCATGGAGCCTACGGGATTGGCAGACAGTGCCAATCAGATTCCTTTTTTGCCCTCACTCGCAAGCGTGCCGTGCATCCGGGACGGCAATCACAGCCACACCGTGCCGGAGAAGTGAGGCTTCGGCATCAACGATACTTGATGGCTCTATGATGCAGGCATCTTAATGAATAGTACTAACAATAATGATGATGAAAATAATAAAAAGAAGAAGAACAGGTGGCCATTCATTGAACCATGTGCTGAACAGACTTCGTAGTCAGCTTTGCTCCACTGCAATGACAGAAATGCAGACTGCTGATTTCAGACGAAGCTGATTTCAGACTGCTGATTTCAGGCTATCGCAGTGTGAACCCGAAGCCCTGAACATGACTATCGAAGTCGATCGAATGCTGTGATCGCAGTGCTCCGCACGGTTTTCAGCAAAGATACAGAGGCCGGTCTGCACCCGAAAGCCAATAATCCATATCGCCGGTAGCCAAAATTGTCCAATAAGGAAAACCATATCGTCGGTAGCCAAAATTGCCCAGGAGGCGAACCTAGGACAAAAATATCATGCAAGCAGCCGGTTCAATAGAGTTGCCAAGAAGCAGCGTAGCCAAAGGATTTCAAGAGCAGCATGGCCAACGGATATACCCAACCTCGCTAGAGCAAAGCTCTGCTTGTGAATGCACGACAAAGACTCAGGCGGACAAGCAAAGTCGCCAAGGCACGGCATGCAGCTCCGAGCACACATCCATGAACCAATCACTTCCTAAGTACATAGCAGCCAGCCAGTACACCCACAAATGTGTGGATGGATAGCACAAAAAGCGGCAACATGAATAAAGCAGTTTGAAGCAAAATTCGTCTGCTCGTCCATCATTAAATTGTCCATCACATCCGTGAACTTCTTTCTCTCCGCCGGCCTGAGTGCAGGAGTCTAACTCATTCGATGTTTGAAACACATGTGAGCCCAGGATTGCTATAATATCGGCAAGCCACCAAAGAAGTTGCAGCTTCCGCATCTGAATATGCATGTGAACCACAGAAAGAATATCCGTCATGTGCACGGCAAGCCTCTCCACACGAAAGCCTGCAGTGTTTAGCTGCTGGGATTGAAGAAGAAAAACAGATGCAAGCATGCGACAGACAGACAGACACACACACACAGATGCGTGCATGCACTTTATATGGGTCTAGTCGCTCAGCTCCTCGGGGACCTGAACAAGAAGCTGCTGCACCAAGTCGATGGAAGCAACAAGGCCGTTGAACATGTCTCCCTCTTCTTCGATCGTGAACTTTTCCAAAAGTTTTGGAACCGGAAGATTCTCATGAGGTGCCACGAAAAACTTGCCCACCGGAGGAAACTTAGCAGGCCATGCAAAGCTACCCGAATCATCTACGTTCGAGAAAGCCGGCACTGCCACTGACAAGACCCCAGCCCAAAAAGACAAGAACTCCGCAACCTCCTGCCATACGGTCAGCTCCTGCATGTGCCCAATGCAGTGTGCCAAATCGACCAAGCCCTTCCGAGCAAGGGCTCGCACATCCTCCAGCTCCAGATTGCACATGACGAAAACACTGGCCGCCAAGCCACGGCAGAATCTCTTGGAGACGAGTGCATTGTCTTGGCCCTCCATCGCTAAAACCTTTCTATAAGGCTGCTTCTGCAAAGCACTGCGAGTCTGCCTGCATTCTCGATCATGCATTACAGCTTGCCCTTGCAACATGACTTGGAACGGAGCTTGATGCCTGCGGCTGCCGGCACTCTGTGCAGCACAACTCGAAATGCCAGCTCCAGACTAACTGCAAGAAAAACAGCCTGCCTCTGGCCAGTGTGCATGGTAAAAGCCTTGCATGCATGGAGCCTACGGGATTGGCAGACAGTGCCAATCAGATCCCTCTTTTGCCCTCACTCGCAAGCGTGCCGTGCATCCGGGACGGCAATCACAGCCACACCGTGCCGAAGAAGTGAGGCTTCGGCATCAACGATACTTGATGGCTCTATGATGCAGGCACCTTAATGAATAGTACTAACAATAAAGATGATGAAAATATCAAAAAGAAGAAGAACAGGTGGCCATCCATTGAAGCATGTGCTGAGCAAACTTCGTACTCAGCTTTGCTCCACTGCAATGACAGAAATGCAGACTGCTGATTTCAGACTGCTGATTTCAGACGAAGCTGATTTCAGACTGCTGATTTCAGACTGCTGATCTCAGAATGGCAGATTTTCGGTGCAGTCATGTTGTTTTCGCTCTTTTAGAGCCGAGGTAGGTGAGTCTCGTTTGCAGAGGTATCATCCACAAAATCAACCGACCGTCTGGTGACATAGCCCGTTGGGAGCTTTCATGTGTCCAGATCTGATCCAAATAAAGATCGAACCACTTCTCCAACCGCATAGCACTTGTCATGGACTCTTCTGGCCCTGACTCAGCCATCCGGACCACAGCACCCAAAGGCTGTTGCAGAAAAGTCAGTTTGGTCCTGATACTGATGCTATCCGACGGTGCAGAATCATCAAACACATAGGCTGTGAATGACTCGATGCAATATTTTCCCTGCAAAGTCATCCAATCCCATTTTTTATCTTTCGCGCTTTGGCTCAAAACATCGTCACGCAGACCAGAAAAGTCCAAGCACACGAGACCATGTTCTTGGAGGCAGTCTTCATCAATGGGGTGCTCATCCAGGAGTAACTTGAACATACGAAAAGACATCTGAACCACTGTCAAATGCTTTGGATCTTTGCCTGGAACTCCGACAGCCACTTGGTCGATCGCAGCGACAAAACTAGGTCCCTCTGTCGACAACCAAAGCAAGTCCAAAAGCAAAGCCTGTCTCCTCAACTTGCGCAACTTCTCCACGATCTTCCGCTGCACGCTTAAACTCTGCTGAGGATACATTTTGTTCTTCTCAACCATTTCCTTGAGAGAAGCATCAATTTCAAGCAAACTTGCGATCTGCTCCCCAATGCCGTTATATCTTGCTTGCCTTACCGATGGATTCAATCGAATAACAAAACACTGGCATATTTTCACAGTACCCTAAGCCATTAAAACAATAAAGGTTGGCCTCAGGTTACAGTGGTCTGCTGTCAGAATGGAAACAAAACAAAATAACATCTCTGCCGAACTAGGACCAGTCTCCTCACACCGGAGTCTCCACAGAAGGAAGCAGAAAAAAGCGGCCATGGTTCCACAGTGATCATGTCAATCGCCATTTCCAGCGTGGCAACCAAAGCTGGCTCTGCAAATAAACTTGGCCTCTCACCATCATTTTCTTTCCGCACATCACTTCCTGGCCTGCCTTTATTAAACTCTTGTCTCTGGTGTGCTGCTGCCTTGGCATCCCAAGGTAACTTGGCACTCGACCCCGCAGATCCCTCATGCGTCCTTGCCTTTCCAGGTGGTTTCAGCATCTCAGTTCCGACTAGTTCAACTTTTTTCCCACGACATGGACAGTCCTCGTTATGGCGTCTTATCCACCTCACCGTCACATTCCACCTGTGAGTCTCGTTCAAATTGAGACTCTCCAGTCTCTCAATTTCATCCTTCATCTGTTGTTTCGCCTGCCCAACAAACAGGAGTCTGAGATTCTCTTGCTGCCCACCGCGTGTCAATTGAAACTCAGCATTTTGTTCCGCATGGGCAATCTCCTTCATGTCCAACCAAGCAGGCACTGCATGCTCGAACTGCGATTGAAACTTCCCAGCCATGATCAGCATGGAGCAAGGCGGCTGGTAAACAACCAAACACCACCTCGGCTTGTTGCCTCGTTTTTTAGCCTGCTTCGCTTGGATCAAAAGAAATGATCCCAGGACCATTGAAAGCGATGTGATCGGATCAATCTCATCATAATATTTGGACGCATCGGTGTGCATTGCAATGGCATGGTCGGTGGCATAAGAGTACCGGTTCATGAAGATGTTGAAACCTGGAAACAAAGAGACATTACAACCAACTAAACAGACAAAGAAAAAACGACGTGAGACTGCTGATTTCAGACAAAGCTGATTTCAGACTGCTCATCTCAGACTGCCAATCTCAGAATAACCAATCTCAGAAGAACCTCATCTCAGAGTAAACAAAAGCATAAGAAAAAAAAGATCACCTCGAATTCTCAGAGGCTAGACACTCTTGTTTTCCTTGTACCAGGACTCCTTCTTGAGCAACTTATCCACGACCCATCTCTGCATTGCCAATCCTTCCATGGTCGCTTCGCAAGGACGCACACTGCTGTCCTGGGTTTCCTTCCATTTTTCACCTCCAAACTTGACGGCACAATTGCAACCACGACCATTGACAGTGGTAGAGAGATAGTAATTTCCTGCCTTTTGTTTTCCACTAATCTCGACTGCCTTTGTCGGATTGCAGTTATTGACTTCACTCTCCTTCGCGATCTTCATATCATGGATATTTTGACAAAGCGATGGCAGCATTTCCAAACTCTGACAATCCCGAATCTGCCAGAGAGATGACTGCAAGCCACCGTTGCTTGTGTTCTCATCCATTTCATAATCCTTCAAGGCCTTCAGAAAAAGTTTCTGCAAAACATCGTTCAATGTGTCGTCCACATAGGCTGGACCGTGCGCTGCGGCCAGCATCTCGCAAAACCTCTCCGCATCCTCGCGGGAGAACGCACAGGCTGGCCACTTAGGAGTGGCAGGCATCATGGCTATGCTGATTTCAGACTGCTGATTTCAGACGAAGCTGATTTCAGACTGCTGATTTCAGACTAAGCTGACGAGAAAGAAAAGGTTGCTCTCTGACAAGTTGAGTTCCCATAATGCTGATTTCAGACTTGAAAGTCAACAAGCTGACCTGCAACAAAAGGTTGATCTCTGACAAGTTCATTTCCCATAACGCGGATTTGAGACGTGAAACTCATATTGAAAGAAACAAACATGTGACAAGCAAACATGACTTGCTTTGGAATTCAGTCCCATTGAGCTGGATGCTGGAGCCGATGGAGTCACGCACCCTGACCAATCACATCAGAGGTTCACAGAGAACTGAAACCAAGAGTCAAGTCTCCCTGTCTGCATTTTCCTGGTCACCTCTCGCGAAACACGCAGGCTAGGATCAATCCGGGAAGATACAAACGAGTCACCTGCATGATATCCAAGTAGACAAATAAGAACAAAACAATCTCCGACTACAGACCTGCAACCCAAAACAAACTAACAATGAAACACCCTTGTTTCCTTCATGACGAACAGGTGCCCCGCACTGCCAGCAGCAGATCTCAAACACGGCAACTCTCAGACTGCTGATTTCAGACTGCTGATTTCAGACAAATCTGATTTCAGACTGCTGATTTCAGACTGCTGATGTGCAAAACATATACGAAACAAAACTCCCGACAGTCAGTTCTAAAAATCCCAATGAAAACTTATTGTCACACTAACTTATTGTCTGTCACTTATTGCCAGTGAGATCTGCAAACCATCGGCCACTCCGACCAAACTGGAGGCTGGCCCTCGTCGGCGTTATTAATCTGCCAGCTGTGATACCCTCCATTCAGCACATTTGAGTCTGTGCAACGGAAACACACCCTCTCTCTTGTCACGTCGGTGTGGTCCTCATTCCAAGTGCCCTCCCAGCAGAACCAATGACCGTCCTCAGGAAAGGTTGAAAAGAACTACAACTGATCAATTGCTAAAGGGAAGCTCACGGCTTCATTCAATACACATTCAGGGTCTCAGCTGACACACCCACCGAGGTCGCAACCGCTGTGGGTGCCAAAACCATTACTTTTCCATCTTCTCCTATCAAATAAACAACGAAAACTACATGCTTGAAACACTGCACATGTGACTTAACATGGCTCTTCCCAGGCCTGAGACAGTCCTCGTGTCACAGACCAACAGAGGCAGGCCACCTTCAGGCTTCCTGTATGCAAACTCATTGCCACCTCAGAGGGTCTATAGACACAGATGACATCCACGTTTCGGTCACATCACCTTCATGTCCAAAGAAGTAAAACTGGGACCTCGACTCCGAACTGCCTTCTCGTTGCCAATCAACAATCTGGCAGTCATGGGCACAGCCTGCAAATCATTTCAACCACAGGACGCATGAAAGCTGAAATACCTGGATCCCGCCTCAATGTTCGGATACGACGCTGACACCACAGCAACAACAGCCATCTCAACAATGAAGGCAGCAGGGAAAGAACGAAATCTGTAAGCCCCAAACGCTGCCATCTCATTGAAATCAAATCAATCAAGACACACGAAAAAAACACCTCAAATTCTCCGAGGCTAGACACTCTTGTTTTACTTGTACCAGGACGAGAACGCACAGGCTGGCCACTCAGGAGTGGCAGGCATCATGGCTATGCTGATTTCAGACTGCTGATTTCAGACTGCTGATTTCAGACTTGCTTTGGAATTCAGTCCCATTGAGCTGGATGCTGGAGCCAATGGAGTCACGCACCCTGACCAACCACATCAGAGGTTCACAGAGAACTGAAACCAAGAGTCAAGTCTCCCTGTCTGCATTTTCCTGGTCACCTCTCGCGAAACACGCAGGCTAGGATCAATCCGGGAAGATACAAACGAGTCACCTGCATGATATCCAAGTAGACAAATAAGAACAAAACAATCTCCGACTACAGACCTGCAACCCAAAACAAACTAACAATGAAACAACCTTGTTTCCTTCATGACGAACAGGTGCCCCGCACTGCCAGCAGCAGATCTCGAACACGGCAACTCTCAGACTGCTGATTTCAGACTGCTGATTTCAGACAAAGCTGATTTCAGACTGCTGATTTCAGACTGCTGATGTGCAAAACATATACGAAACAAAACTCCCGACAGTCAGTTCTAAAAATCCCAATGAAAACTTATTGTCACACTAACTTATTGTCTGTCACTTATTGCCAGTGAGATCTGCAAACCATCGGCCACTCCGACCAAACTGGAGGCTGGCCCTCGTCGGCGTTATTAATCTGCCAGCTGTGATACCCTCCATTCAGCACATTTGAGTCTGTGCAACGGAAACACACCCTCTCTCTTGTCACGTCGGTGTGGTCCTCATTCCAAGTGCCCTCCCTGCAGAACCAATGACCGTCCTCAGGAAAGGTTGAAAAGAACTACAACTGATCAATTGCTAAAGTGAAGCTCACGGCTTCATTCAATACACATTCAGGGTCTCAGCTGACACACCCACCGAGGTCGCAACCGCTGTGGGTGCCAAAACCATTACTTTTCCATCTTCTCCTATCAAATAAACAACGAAAACTACATGCTTGAAACACTGCACATGTGACTTAACATGGCTCTTCCCAGGCCTGAGACAGTCCTCGTGTCACAGACCAACAGAGGCAGGCCACCTTCAGGCTTCCTGTATGCAAACTCATTGCCACCTCAGAGGGTCTATAGACACAGATGACATCCACGTTTCGGTCACATCACCTTCATGTCCAAAGAAGTAAAACTGGGACCTCGACTCCGAACTGCCTTCTCGTTGCCAATCAACAATCTGGCAGTCATGGGCACAGCCTGCAAATCATTTCAACCACAGGACGCATGAAAGCTGAAATACCTGGATCCCGCCTCAATGTTCGGATACGACGCTGACACCACAGCCACAACAGCCATCTCAACAATGAAGGCAGCAGGGAAACAACGAAATCTGTAAGCCCCAAACGCTGCCATCTCATTGAAATCAAATCAAGACACACGAAAAAAACACCTCAAATTCTCCGAGGCTAGACACTCTTGTTTTCCTTGTACCAGGACGAGAACGCACAGGCTGGCCACTCAGGAGTGGCAGGCATCATGGCTATGCTGATTTCAGACTGCTGATTTCAGACGAAGCTGATTTCAGACGAAGCTGATTTCAGACGGCTGATTTCAGACTGCTGATTTCAGACTAAGCTCACGAGAAAGAAAAGGTTGCTCTCCCTGAAAAAACCATACAAAAACGGGTCCTTAAACCCCACTATAAACCCTAATGTACCCTGACTACCGGGAAGCGGGAAGGAAGTAGGCAAAAAACCCGGAAGCTAAAACCCCGATCACCCCGCACTTTTTTCCAAAACTCACCGGCACATCTTCCAAAAACTCAGTTGGGCCGAGCATGCACCCCCCGAATCTAGTCAGTATTCGGAAATACTAGTATAGCGCACTCAGCCCGACCGTGAAAACAACATCACCCCTCGTGTGCTGTGTGCTGCGGTGCAGGCTGCTGTGTGCCGCGGTGCGGTATTATGCTGCGTGCTGTGTGCTGTGTTGCTGTGTGTTGTGTGCTGTGTCTGTGTGTGGATGTTGCTGTCTGTTGCTGCTGCAGTTCTACATCTACTCACGTGTGCCGGGATGGCCACTCAGGTGTTCTTGGAGCCGGCTGGCCTGAGCCGTCTTCATCTTTCTCAAAAAATTTGCCCCTTTTCCAGCACGTTCCATATGCTACTAGGTTCTGCATGGTCGTGGACGTCATTGTCTTCATCTTTGCCGACAATGACGTTCTTCTCGTCATTGTCGCTGGATTCACTCATCGGGAGCCCACGGCTGATTCGTCGAGCCATTGAAAAAGTGACACCATGTAGCAGTTTCACACTGCTTTCAGCATTCGACATTCGCTGCTGGAGGCTAGCCACCTGCTCCTCCAACTTCGCGACGATGGCCTTGTCATCGTCTTTATTCTTGTCATCAAAATTCTTCTTGTCATCATCATTCTTCTTCTCTTTGTTGTTCTTGTCTTTATCAGCCTTCGCACTGGCTGCCGTCGAATACATGGCCTGGGAGGGCTTCTTCATAACCTTCGAGACCTTCATGGCCGTCGCTGCCTGCTCTGCAGCCTTGGGTGGATCTCTGCCCAACACTCGCCAGGTAAGGCCAGAGGAAAGAATCAGCCCAAGACTGGCCAGGTAAGGCCAGCAGTCAAAGCCCGCCAGGAAGACGGCCAAAGGCAGTCAAGTCTCCGCTGCAGACTAGGCAAGGCAGCCCAGCAGGAAGAATGTTGATAGGCAGCCCATGCACAAGAAGTTGTCCAAGCTTTGTTTGCCTTGTTTCATGGATTTGGTCGGGACGCGCTTTCACAGTCTAGTCTAAAACTTACCTTTCAATTGTGCTCAATCAAGCGAGAAGCGGCAGGCCATGTGTTCATAGTATGGCTTCCTAGTGCTGCATGCAGCGAACTCATGTCATGCAGCAGTCGGCTCACCATTTTCCCCGCAACCCAGGAACGTGCTGAATCAGCGGCTCGCCGCCGCTGCTGAGAAGGGCTTTGCTAGCCGAGTCTGTCTGAACTTTAGGACTAAGGTCCCTATACTATAGGTTGTAGGATACTTTAGTCCCGTAAGGCGGCAGCAGCCCGAATGCTCTGCACCGATTTTCCTACTTGCACCCCAGGCACTGCCACTCTTGTTTTCCTTGTACCAGGACGAGAACGCACAGGCTCGCCACTCAGGAGTGGCAGGCATCATGGCTATGCTGATTTCAGACTGCTGATTTCAGACGAAGCTGATTTCAGACGAAGCTGATTTCAGACGGCTGATTTCAGACTGCTGATTTCAGACTAAGCTCACGAGAAAGAAAAGGTTGCTCTCCCAGACAAAACCATATAAAACCGTGTCCTTAAACCCCACTATAAACACAGCCGTCGGCTCACCATTTTCCCCGCAAACCAGGAACGTGCTGAATCAGCGGCTCGCCGCCGCTGCTGAGAACGGCTTTGCTAGCCGAGTCTGTCTGAACTTTAGGACTAAGGCCCCTATACTATAGGTTGTAGGATACTTTAGTCCCGTAAGGCGGCAGCAGCCCGAATGCTGTGCA
>CAJNDT010003364.1:0-23502 GCA_905221615.1 Symbiodinium sp. CCMP2592 | reverse complement strand
TTGGTTCAGAAGGAGGCGGTGCTGCACGTAGGCCCAGCTCTTCGTCTAGTTCTTCGAGTCTTTTGTCTCCTATGGCATCAATAGCTTCATGTTCTGCTGACTTGAAGACTTCGCCGGACGGCTCCGTCTCTATGTCAGATGGATCTATGTCCTGTAAGTCAGGATCTTCTCCGGGATCCGGCGGAGGAAGAAGACCATCTTGATCATCATCATCCCCGTTGCCACCATTTCCTCCAGGCGGACCGTCATCCCCGTCATCGACGTCTTTTATCTCCTTGCCAGCAAGGTCAACGTTGTCCCTTAGTCCCTCAATGGTGGAGTTCATCCTCTCGTACTCGGCTTTCAGGGGAAACGTTATCTCCTCTGGGAAGTAGATAACTTCTGTCTCGTACGGTCTCATCAACTTCCTGGGAACAGATTCGTCCATCGACAAGTTCGCATTGGCAAATTCCTTCATATCCCAAACGCGATACTTCTTGGACCATCCTTGACCAGCAGTGATGATGTATCCGGCAAAAATGCCTGGGATCCCCTTTGGATCGAATTTGTTGCCATATGTCTTCGGCCTTGTGTCCGTCGGCTTGAAGAAGACTTTGGCACCAAAGGGTATGGCTTTTCCCTCGAAGTCCTTTCCAGTCATTCGCTTCCATGCTGAATCACCATCGCCTTCCACGTCTTCAACGTTGAGGTTCTGCATCACGCAATTAAGCGCAAAGGACCAGTATTGAGCGGGCAATCCGGCGTGTAGCATGGATGCTGCGACGGTGTTGATCACTTCTTGATTTGACCGTTCAGCGAGTGAATTGTTACTGGGTTTCCCTGGAAGGGAATGATCAATCACGATCTTCAACTGTGCCATAGCTGAATCGAACTCTGGTGCTTCATCACTGTACGCCATATGAATCTTGCGTCTTCCCATAAGGCGTCTGATGGCCATGACGACTTCGTCAGTGCTCCTTGAAGCCGTGGGAATCGCTGCGATCATTTTGGTGGCGATGTCTCTTATGACTAGAACTTCACGTGCTCCGTCATCGAGTCCGATGCCTGCTTCGGCGGCCTTGCGCATGTCAAGGAAGTCGAACGTCACAAGATCTCCCCAGTATTTGATCACACGTTGAAACGCACCTCGTTGTGTTCGCAAGTGCTTCACCTTCGCGCGTATGCACGATTCGCAATATGGGTTGCGGTAGCGATGAGTACACAGATGTGCCAACGTCTTAGCTTCGGCTTTCAGTGTTCCGACTCTGGCCTTGCGGCTCGGCGCACCGTCGCCTTCCACATCAATGATCACCTCATCATCACCGTCCAATGGAATTTCACCCACTCCTTTTCCTTCGTCGTCGTCCGGAGGTCGTCCGGCCTCGGACTCTGGCACTTCTTCTATAGGAGGTTCTTGGGGTTCAGGATCAGGAGGTCGTTCATGATCGTCACCTTCTTCTTCTGCTTCAATCTCGATCGGTGCAGCTTCAGCGGCAGCTGCGACGCTGACGTCAACATTGCCCGCTGTTAGCGCACCCTTGAAGATTTCGGTGATCGCTTTGGCCTCCGGATCATCATGCACCAATGACTTAGAACTCCCGGCACGAACGTACGGGATGTCACCGTTCACGAACAGAGATATTCTCTTGCCCTGCGGGTTGATCATGAATGGTTCCCTTTCGGGTGGCCACACAAACCCGTAGTTGAAGTTCATACATCTCTTGCCTATGGAAAGCACCGACGGTGTGTCATCCAACACATAAGCGTTGATCGGTTCCTCGAACGTCTCAGTCTGGAAATTCGACACGAGATCGGTATCGGTGATTCCATTGGCTGTCTGAAATGATATGGGCTCTGGAGTCACGAGTGTTTCGAGACTGTGCTTCTCGATCTTCTTCTTAGATATGAGGTCGTGACCACACCCAGTGTCCATGAGAAACTTGATCTTCTTCTTGAGGATGACTGGTTGAACCATGCATTTGAATACGCCTTGATTGATGATCCGTTTGCTGTGTGCAGCATCGAGTTCGCGCTCAACGATGGAATCCTCACCGTCGTAGAAGGAAACTTCTTCCACTCGAGGCGTTCCTGGGATTCGTACGAATGAAACTCGATCTCCGCATTGATCATCATCGTCGTCAACCATGTCTCTCATGATCTGTGCCCTCAATCTCGCTTTGTGCTTGGCGAACTCCAAGTTCACGGCGCGATCCTCATCGTTAACAAGCGCTTCCATGTCGACGTACTTCACCTTCCGCTCTTTGTCTTTCTTCGATCTTCTAGGACACGAAGAAATGAACTTCACGTCATCGGCGAACGTCACATTACGCTTTATCTCTTTTCGGGTCGACGTAGTCGTTCCCGAGGATTAGTCATCTGTTGAACAATCCGAATCAGCGTCGCTGTCAACGGATGGACAATCTGACTCCTCCTCATCTTGTCTTGAAGATCGCTTCCATATAGCCGGAGCTGATGGATTCCACCTTCGACACAATCTGATGGCTGGTGCCGCAGGGAGTGCCTTGGCCTTGGCATTCGGCTTCGCTGGAGCTGCCTTCGCTTCGGATTCAGCTTTAGCTTTTGCCTTTGGTTCCGGAGCTGGGGTAGCTGCTGCCTCATGCTTGAAAGGACAATTCTCTCTTGAGCAGGAGCCTGTGTTCTTGAACGAGTAGCATATCCTGTTTCCTCCTCCTCCAGATGGACTTGGAGTTCTCGTCCTCGGCGTGAAGGGTCGCTCTGGAGTCTTCTTCGATTGACTGAATGGACACTTATCACCATTTCGACACCCTGCATCTGTGAAATGGAACTTGCAGCGGATTTGCTTCTTGCTTTTGTCACCTCTGTTGTCCGCTGACTCACTCCTCGTCTTCTTCTTGGGCTTTGGCTTGGTCTTCGCATGACTCTTAGCTTTGCTTTGAGGTAGTACAGGTGTTGCTTTATCCGGCTTGGTCGGCGAAGCCTTGACCTTTGCGGATGGAGCTGCGTTAGGCGTTGGTTTCTCGGTGCAGCAAGCAAATCCTTGCCCTCAAGCATCTGGCGCAAGCCAATTTGGGTCTGAGTGAGATTTGACTGTTCTCGTCTCCGCATGATAGTACGGTCAATGATCTTCATCAGGTTGTCGTACGATCGGTCTTCATGATTGTAGGGCAGGTGTTCGTAGTGCATACCCAACTCCATCTTCATTGCGGGCGAGTCCTTGATCTTGCTGTACAAGCAATCACGGAGAGCCGTTTTGGATGGAATGTCCTCTGGTCTCATCCGTCCCAGAACTTCCAACCACGTCTGCTTGAACGTATGAAGCTTGTTATCGCCTTGGTACTGGAGCTTCACCAAATACTCAAGAGTGATGATCATGTCGAGACGATCGTGCGTTCGAAAACTTTCATACATCATCGCAATGATTTGTCGTCCTTTGATGATCTTCCCATCGGGCCTGCTGATGTAATCGTTAGCCTTACGGTTCACCTCAAGGTACAGGTCAGCTGATTTGTCACCACCGGCACGTAGCATTGCGACCATGGCGATCCCCAATTTGACGTCTATGCTCTTGAACTTCTTGTGTCCTGAATCATTCAATGCTTCGACATCAGGGAATGGGTTGAAAGCTGGTGCCAGCCATAACATCCAGTCCTCATGATGTGGGTCGGCTGATGCTCCTAAGACATTGGCCGTGCACACGGATCGCCAGTTGTTGAGATGAGTGAGAGTAGGCCATGGAGGAACGGTCACTTTGTCGGCTTCCCTCCTGGAAATTCTCACCTCTGTGACTTCAGGATCAGCGTCTCCATCAGGATCACGCGCATGCGAGCCAGGATCCGATTCAGGTTTGCCTCCACCGCTTTTCTTCTTATCATCATCATCGTCAGGCGGGTCAGGAGGGTCATACCCCGCGCCGGTTCCTTCATCGTGCTCTCCATCTTCGTTCTCGTCGCCAGCCTCGTCACCGTCATCGTCTCCATTATCCTCCTGAATCGTTTCAGCGAATAACTTCCACTCATCACGATCAGCTCTGAGACGTTGTTCGGCTTTCTGGGCCTTGAGTACTTCGCTTCGCAGATCGGCAATCTTCTCCTCGTACCGTTCCGCGACCTCTTGCTCGATCTGACGTCTCCTTGCTTCATGAATGGAATCGTCATAGGCAATAGGGGGACCGATGAGGTCGTTGCCCTTCGTAGATGCGGTGATACCGTCGACACCAACAGGTCTTGAGGAGCTGGCAGATGATGTGGACTTCGATCCCAACATCCCGCGATCCTCCAAGAGTTCGCGTAGCTGTCGATCACGCACGGCTGCCGCATCACTTTTCCCATGAAATCCGCTTGGTATGCCGAACAAAGTGGCTGCACTAGGCGTGGAACGCGCAAGTGCTGGGCTGCTAATACCTGACACGTAGTGCTCGGGCATTGCATCCGCCACGATTGGCATTGAACTGCGGCCAGTGAAGAAGTTTCCACCGGTGAATGGAATTCCATCCATCACAAGGTTCTTGTCCTTGTCGGATTCCGAGAATGCGAACTTCTCTTTGGCGACTGGACTAACTTGACTTGGGGAACGTATTTCAGGGGATCGTACCTCACCTCCTACGGAAAATGCAGGCACTACTTCCTTTCCTATATGCTCCCAGCCAGACTCAGTAGTCCTCGAGGACATGGGCATGCTCGAAGGCCGCGTCGCTCCACCATAGTTGGAGTTCCGCGCTGCCTCCAATTCGCTGCGTGTCCTCGCTTGAAGATCTTCTTGTGCTTTGAGCGTTTTCCTGAGTTCACTCAGCTCGTCGTGCAAGGTAGGCAATGATCGCCTTGCATGATCTTCATTCTGATGAAGTCGGTCCTCTGCTTCTTGCATCCTCTTCACAGCCATTTTGCGGCACTCTTCCTCTTCACCAAGACGTTCGCGAAGCCGAAATCGTTCTTGATCAATGGCTGCGCTGTTTCCAGCTAGCCCTTGGATCTCGTTCACGGCCCGCAACTCCTGGTTCTTGACCAAGTGGAATCGTTCCTGCATTGCTTGTAAGGCTTGTTCCGAACTTGCTGTGTTTGACAGGAGGACCAAGTTCTCTCTGGCATGTTCATGAAGTTCATGAGTCAGACGCTCATACTCACGTGCCATAAGCTCACCATCGCCTTGCGCTCTTGCCTCCAACTGCACAAAGTTGGTGGCTGCCTCCGTGCGGAACACGTGTAGCTGTTGAGCTAACTCCTCGGAAACGGCATGTGCTTGACGTTGTTGAGCAGAGTTCTGTTCATCCATGCGAAACAAAGCTGTTTCATAGTCTCGCTTCATCTCCTGATTGACATTGTTGATGTGCCTCATGGCTAAGCATGCATGGTCACGTTGTCGTTCCAATTCTTCAATGCGAATTTCAGATCCTTCATCTTCTTGTTGCATCTCCTTGATCTTGTCCATCAGGGTCTGAACAACTCCCTCGTATTCTTGCATCTGACTGCGATAGTACATCTGCTGCGCAAGGTTAGATGCTTCGAGCTGTTGCGAAATCGTCAGTTCCTGATAGGCATTCGGACCATCGGCTATGGCTGGCGTGGTCACCGATGATGCATCACCACGTGCTGGGATAGTGTCCAGAGTCATATCCAGATCGTCAGCATCACGTGGTTGGTTGGTAACCATCCGATTCCAAGTCATGGATTTGTCACGTCCACGAGTAGCCGAAGTCCTCGATCGTGCTGAAGAGCTTCTCGAAGATGATGGTCTTGACTTCTTTTCCAAGGTCTTGACTCCTTTGTCCTTGGCCCTGGACGTAGTCCGAGGTGCCTGAAAACCAGACGCTTAGGCCCGTCGTTCTGAAGCCTTGCCCGTCCTCGAACCTGTGGATGTCGGACGCGAAGGCGTAGATGCTCTTGGTAGACTCTTTGCTTTCACCTTGGGAACTGCCTTTGCGATGGCAAGCGCAGAAGAGTGACCTTTGTCATCTTCCGTGGAGCTATCAACGGATTGCACCACTGTGTCGTCAGCTGTTGACTCACCAACGGCTGGCGCTGCCACATCGGCACCGAAAGTCATTGTCGTATCTTGGATTGATCCTGAGTTCATTGTGGTCGTAGTAGATCAAGTAGTCGTTGCTGTAGAAAGGCAGAGCCGCGTACGGCTGATAACCTGCGTGGGGGATTGATCTCGACTTGGTTGCTGCTCTCCCCACCAGAGCGGTAATGAATGTAGGTGTGGCTGGCTTGCACTCTCCACAGGCTGGACCCTGTCTCTCCCTCTTACTTCCACACGTGCAATCCTATGCAGGCAGAAACGGCGGCCGTTCCTTTTGCACTCACTGCCGGCGGCGGTTCGTCTGTGCAACGGGATAGCTCTGATTGCTCAGGATAGAAGACACATATAGCACTTAGCTATGGGCATTGACTTGAGCCAAAACGTTGCGTTGGCGGTCACATAGAAAGGTAAAGATGAGGGATGCGTAGCATGCCCCCTAGAGTCGAGGGACGCGTAGCGTGCCCCCTTCTCTTGCACTTTACACGGTCTTGATCACAGCTCTTATAGTGACACCTTAGAACTTGACAAGGCATCGCAGTCCGTTCGCATGGGATGTGCCCGCTGAGTATCCCCCATCGCTCTCCAGAGTTGAAGCGTAGCACCGTGCCGATCCCCCCTTTGACGAGTCTCGACTGGCTGTGTGTTGCAATGTTGAGTTTGTACGCGATCGCCTCTCCTCTGAACTCTCCCTCGATCTTGCCGTGGATGAGTTTCCATCCGTGTCCCGACTTGAAGGAAATGCCAGGACTGGTAATGATTTCTTGAAGCAGGACAGCGTGTAGCATGCAAAGGTGTTTCGCTCCCCCGAGTGCCCGCAGTAGGTCGAACGTGGCTTCCACGTTGAGGCCGCCGACATTCCAGGTCGCTATGTGAAAACAGTGCTCCCCTTTAAGGGGTCGAAAGGTTGGCGACTTTGGGGTATCATTGTCCCCCTCGTCGCTGTCATCGGTGCTGCCAGTGGGTTCTTCCCCTCAGCGGAGGGCTTGCTTGAGGTCGCCCCATTCTGTTGAGACGTCCCCCACGGTCTTGTTCACCCCTGCTGCGATGGCCGGCAGGTCGATCCATCCGGCTCCTGCCCCCGCGGTCGGGCTGGTGGTGGCAGAGCAAACGCGGGTGCCAAAGTACCACACGGTACCCGATGGCCACTCCACTTCCACTCCTCCTGGGTTGGCCCCCAAAGAGAGCAGCAGCCTTTTGGTCTTTCCAGCTAGCTGTGCACGGCGCCTGCGCTCTGGCGATTGGGAGAGCTGCATCCATAGGTACCTGGTCCCCCCATCGGCCTTGCGGCCCATAGCGATGTTGGCCGTTCTCACACGCTTGAGGGCTTGGCGGAGTCGGTCTCGCAGTGCTTCCCCCGTCTCGGCTGCTCTGGGCTTGTAAGGTACTATAACGTATCCTCGCCTGACCCCCGGGCAGAAGGCTTGGTCCATGTCGATGTCAATGCGGAGTTACTGGATCATGTCACGGGCCTTTTGCAAGGTTTCGCTGGCCTGACTGTCATCTTCCCATCCACCAAGGATGAGGGCCGGCTGTTTGCTTCCCCCTTCGGTGTCTGCCGTGGAGCTCCCCCCATGCAGCTGCAGGTGCTGTACCTTTTGTTCTAGTTGTTGTAGTCGTCCCCTTGATGACTTCACGAATCGCTTCCAGGCTTAGCCCATCCCCCGTTTCTGGGGCTCGCCTTTTGTTCGCTCCACCTGGAGCATCGGAATCCATAGGTGCAGAATGCATTCTCGGTCGGGATGCCCAAGTCACGAACACTGAGGTGAGGTTGTCGACGCTCGAGGGCGATGGTGTCCCGGATCAGCGTCGGGTTCCCCTGCTTGAGTAGTGTCGCCGATATCGGTGACAAAGTGGTGCACAGTGTCCCCCGCACGCCCCCGCAGCGGCACCGTACTGGACCGATCCTCACGAGGTCGCGCTTTAAAGCGGTGTGCTGGATCTCGCGTAGGTCAGCAAACTGGTAGGTCAGGAGTATTGCTGCGCGGTCCGACCTGCAATCCCCTGGCGTGGTCGGGATGTCACACACTCTCAGCAGTACCTCTCCCCTCGGTTTGTGGCGCCTGGACAGTGGGGCGGCGCCTTGAGCACTTGAGCCAAAATGGCTAGGTAGGTCTCTCTCTCTCTCTCTCTCTCTCTCTCTCTCTCTCTCTCTCTCTCTCTCTCTCTCTCTCTCTCATATTCTTGCCACAAAAGCACACACGCACGCGCACACACACACACACACATACATATACACATACACACATACACACGTAAATATAAACATCATATAAACATAAAAAAATAAATAGAAAAATTAATATACGTATGTGTATATATATATGTCTATAACAAAACATATACATGTTTTTACAGACTATTATGAACAAACGCATGCAAGGGCTGGGCGTGCGATGAGAACCACAGGCGAAAAAGGGTTGATCGGCGCAATGTCAACACTGCAACACCTGTTCTCTGAATCAACGCCTCACTTCAGAAAGTTCCACCGGCACGAGTGTGCATGCTCGCATGCTCAAGCAAACAGAATCTTAACTATCCTCTGAAGTCTTCTGAAGCCTCATTCGGCCGAACGTCCTGCTCGGCAAGGCGCCGGTGCGCATCTTGTGTGGGGCTGGTTGCATCTGCCTCCACTGCCGCACCTCCGATGTTGCGGTTGGCCAATGTCCGGCTGTGATGAATCTTGAGGGGCCAAAGGAGGAGGGTAACTCTTCCTGTCAATTAGGAGTCGGGAGCTTGTGATTGAGCAGTTCAGGACAAGCTTCGGCTGGCAAAGTTTGGCTTCGAGTCAGGTACTGCCACCAAGGAGACCGACCTGGCTCCACCAACTCCAGTTTGCGTGTGCAAAGCGCAGATCCGGTGCTGCCAGTGCTGTCGCACCTTTGAAGGAGAAGGATTCCGGGCGGACATGGACATCTGAGAAGCTTGCTTGCTTTGGAAGTCAAAGACTTCAGCGTGTGTGCTAAGGGCCGGGACAAATACCAAACTGAACACCCCTGGCAGCTGGCACGACTGCAACCACACAAATCTCAGGTGCCCAGAAACTCCAGGACGTTTGCCGGACTCTGTTCAGGCAGGACGCCTCTCTCGAACCTTGCGGCTGATCCGATAATGCACTTGATGATATCTCCCGAGGTCCTGGCAGAAACGCTACAACCGTTACACGAGCACTTGTACTGCACAACAACTCGGAGCCACATGGAAATCCAGCTACTGGAAGAAATGTAACCTCGCTTGACCCACATCCGCGTCCTGCGGGTTATGGCATGTGCTGACCAGTCCACAACGTCCAGGTCCGATGAGCTCGTCGATAAGCCTTGCGAATGAAAGTGGCAAAATTCTGAAGCCATGTTTGGCAACTTTCCATTGCCGGGTTGAAGATGTGATGGTGTGCACATGGGTATAATAGCGTGAATGCGCTGAGTAATTTCGCCTGACCGTGCTTCTTTCCTGGAACGCCGCTATGACTTCTTATGAAGCTCATCGACGCCCTCGAAAGCCAGGACACGCGGACAAATCTTTCAACACCTACTGGCCTCAGTAGTACCAGGCTTGTGCACAAGCCGTTTGTTTTGGATTGAGTCCGAGTCGCTGCGGGAGTGTGATTTTCCACAATTCTTCGCATGACCAGAAAATCGAAAGCATGAGCACGAGACGAACAATGGCAGCATAAACACAATTTCTCGAGTAGAATCAAGCAACAGCATAAATTGCATATTGCTCAAAGACAGCTTCCGAAAATGTCGTGTCTGTAAAGTATTTATGCTTTCACATTTGTCTGTACATATAAAAATATATATTCTACCAATATATATATATATATATGTATATGTATATGTATATCCTTTCAAAATATATACATACAATATAGCAGCTAAGTTGACTCCAGCAAACACATACATGTGTACGTTTTGAGACTGAGTGGCTGTGTATAAGATTTCAAAGGACTCGGTGGTGTATGGTTTGTACATGCAATGCACGCAAATATACATGCATATGTATGTGTGTATATGTGTCTATATATATATATATGTCCCCGATGTACAGTTTACATACTCTAATGCGTAAAAATCCTTACATCAAATAATCAGGTCGTATGGTCCACATGCTGCTTCGTGAAATGTGCTTGCACCAATGAATCCCAAAAAATGAGCATCAAGCTCACCACAGCTTCTCAAGTTTTGTCTCATGGTGAAACCAACACTTCTAGGCAGCACCAGAGCATAAAACACGCGCTGTTAGACTAGCTTTGTATCAAACCGAGATGAGTGCGAGTGCAACTGTCCCAGTAGTTCTCCTGAGGTTCGGAAGGTAAACGCGAAACTTTTCTCGGCTCCTACTTCGCAAGGACAAGCCCAAGCGCAAAACTAGAGGCTAAGGGTTGTTATGGGAGTGCGGTTGCTATCGTGCATACGGTCGTTGTGGCGCACAAAACAAACGACGACCTAAATAACATCAACAACCTGAAGAACTTTTAACAAGGAAACAACCTAAACAACAAAAACACTGAAAGAACCTTACATACTTAATGACGGTCCATACAGAGACTTCCTTCCGTTTTCCCTTCTTTGATAACTGTAGCGAGAAGACCGCAAAACGCGTAAACAACTGCACTCGCAGGGTGGCCAAGTCTGTTGAGATAATGCCATCTCGGCAAGCAGCAAGCCATACAGGTGGTGTTGACTCTGCTGTGAGAGATGCGCCATTGACCTCAGTGCCCCCAGCAACCGTCGCATCTCCAAATATGCAATGGCAGTGTCGTCACAGACAGATTCCTGAACTGAGGCTGCAGCTCGTCGAGCAAAATGAACGCCGGCTTGACAAGCAAGCAGTGCGCCTCTGCAGCAAACGGAGCACTGCAGGGTGGGGAGGAGCTGGGAACTTTGAGGTTGCAGGAGGGGAAGAGGAGGGACTACCTATGCCCCCTCTTCTATGGTCGCATCAGTAGGGGGGGGGGCCAGGCCCGGCGCGGGGCACTGCTTTTGAGAGGCTCGGAAAGTGGTCGCTGAGGGCGTTGCTACCATCAGCTTCTGGAACTGACCTCCGGAGAGAACTGCGTTGACCTGGTGCCAGCACTAGCACGGAGATCAGGAACTTGAGGGAGTTACCATACAACCGACCTGCATCCGCTGCAGAGCCGTCAGATCGGGCAACGGTTTGTTGCTTTGGCGGTTGTTCCGGAAACATCGTGATCAGGGCTTAGACTTAGAATGTCTCACGACGAAAGTCGAGCAGCATCCATGGGCTCGTCAAGGCCCAATGCGAGCAGCTCAGCAAGCCTCGACACAAAGCAAAGTATAGCAAGGCGCCGCGAAACCCTTCGCCGCTGAACGGCGGACAGTATATACGCTCCTGAGCCCCGTGCACATGCACAGAACCCCCCTCAGCGAAGGCATCAGACCAACGACCAGGCATAATCTTTGTCTCCCCTCCACCCGACCTCTTTGCAAGCAAGCTTCTTTACTTTGTTTAGGACGGTGGCGATTTCTGCCTCGGCTCCGGTTCAGGATATCAAGAGTATGGAAAACAACTAGTGGCATCTGCATGGGGTTCTGGAACTTGTGGGCGCTAGGTTGCAGAATGTCAAGTGCAGCAGGAGCGCGCTGTTTTGAAACTATTGTGATTCTTCGGTCCTGTTGAGATGTTGATGCAACTGCCATGATCAAACTTTGTTCTGCTGGCTTTGTTTGCTGCCGGGGCGCGAATTCAAAGGGGCTGAGCTCTACAACCCAGAATGTAGAGTGTAAATCGGGACTCAGCAACACAGCACCAAATGCGACCAGGTGGCATCGGAGAAGGAGTCTGAAATTTCTGGGAACACCAGCGCTTGCCGGAGTGTGATTGGCATGGGCAGCCTGCACAAGAGCAGATGTGCCTCCTCTGCGGGGTCTGAGTTTTTTTGGTGTTGGAATGACAGGGCGATCAACATGGGATCTAGAACACACTTCATTCAATTCAACTCAAGAACTGACTGATTGCTGAGACTACAGTAGACCATGCCCCATGTGCGTTCAATCCTGAACGGTATGACATACTACAGCCCCTGGGCCTTGGCTTCATATGCTATCTTCTACGGCAGCAGGCCGTGCTCTGTACCTCCTCTTCTTGCCTTCAGCTTGAATACCGACAGGCTCCCGAATCCAACGGCACAACTCCATGCTGAACGATGAAATGGCTTGCATCATCTTGGACACAAGCTGTTAACCTATTCTGAATCGCTGAACTTGCGGCAAGCTGATTTTGCATCAGGAACACAAGCACCGTGATGCACCGTGGACTACGTGTAAACCGTTGCCGCTGGCCATGCATCTCTATTTGTCACTCACCGAGCTTCCGTCGGCCTCGGCTTCTGCGGAATTAAGAAGCAATCGCTTGAAGTCCTCAGTTGTCCCAGGTGCTTCCCTCACAGGTTTCATCCCTGGTCATGTCGATCGAACAAGAAGGAGGAAGCACCACCACGGCAAGGCATCCTTCGCGCAGGAAACTGTCACCGAAGATTGGCTCTGTGCAGCTGGGGGCTCAGAGGCGCCGACGCCTCCTCGGCCGAAGTGAAAGGCCAGATTCCTGAAGAGGCTTTCGTGAGGATTCTGCTGCTGTGCGATATGCAGTTTCCGGGTTTGTGTCACGTGTCAAGTGGTCGTTCGTGCCCTGCGTTTAGAAAGCAATAGGGAAATGACGATCGGCACTAGCGTTATAGGCTTCCCCAGTCTACTCCGCCGAGGCTTCAGAGTCTAGATTTACCCCCAGCTCTCTTCAAAAACTTTTTCTGGTGGCACTGGCGAAATAACGCCAATTTTTTTTAGAACCGCAAGTCGACAAAAAACGACACCGAAACTGCTACGTGAAAACGTACTTGTCCCTGGTTCAGAGGCTTTGTTGTTGACAGAAGCAAGTGAGCTCCGAAGCAAACGGCCCATATGCGTTGGCGAACTGTACATGCAAGTGAGAAGGAAGCTTCCAAAGACATGACTGAATGTATACACACACCACCTCCCGTACAAGCAGAGGTAGGATCTCATCGTCTTCGTTTTGCCTCATCCTGACGATCACCCCGATCATCATGGACTCCGATCTCCACCCAAAGTCTATCATATTCATTCTCGCTTCCATCATCTTCATCCGGTGATGGGGGGAAGAAGGAGCACAACCAGGCTTCTCTTTTCTACTCTAGTGTTCGTAGTTCTAGGAGCTTCTTCGTCTTGTCGGGTGTAGAGTTGAGGGCTTTGAACACGCCATCTTCCAAGCCCCTTCCGGAAAAGAGTCTCTGCCGAATCAGAAGGTCAAGCAACTTGATTTTCGGGAGTTGATAAAGGTGTAACGGTCCTTTCAGTGACCAGCGCCCTTCCGGGGGCCCCCTCACAGGCTTGAGATCTGACACCTCGCACAGCTAGTTCTAAATTGCTCTTGCATCTTGTTCTTTCATTGTTTAAAACCCTGTTACAACACAAAGCTGACCAGGTGTGGTAGAAAGCAAGCCGCGTGTTCGCTTCATGGTAGAAGGAACAAATGGAAATCCCTTGTCACGGACATTTGCAGACCTGTAAAACCAGGCAGCTTGCAAACCGGCCCGGTTTTGCTACAAGTGGATTCCACTTCCCTCCTTTTGCCCCGACGACCACTACAGCTCACCCCAACCCCAGGCAAACCACCCAGGAATTAGAATGTTAAAGATTTGGCGTGCTTGGGTTTACTGTAGAGGCTTAGAAGTGCTTTCCCCCCAAACTGTGCAGCCACGGCTGCTGAGTCGGCTGAGGCGGGTCTGTGTAGCGGCTATTTTTCAGTGACGTTACTGGTTGCATGTCTAAGCGCCATCGTGCTCACACATTGGGCACAGGTAGATTCGGATGGATAATATCGGAGCTAGAACGGGCGACGCGAAAAATCGCCTGCGTCAAGCAGAAACCCTCACAAACAAAAGGCACACTTGAAGAGCACGCCTGCCAGCGCCCGCAGGAAGGTTGACTTGCCCGACCCCTCGCCACCGCAAAGGAGCACGCTGGTACCTTTCGTCACCTCGATGCTTGGGGCGGAAGCTGATAGCGCCGTACCAGCAGCAAGCAAGGTGTGGTAGCAGTACCACTAGGTAAGCAGTAATTTATCCCCTAGAATCAGAATCATATCCGCAGAGATGTGCAATGGCAGGGATGGTCGGAACGTGTTGTAAAATGAATCACTAATCCTTCGTGTGAAAGAATTTGGGATCGTCTTCGTCTTCGAAGGGCTGTCCTGCCTATCGCGAGGCGTGGCTGGCCAAAGCGACCAAGTCTAGACTCTAGATCGCCTGGACTTGGAGCCCAGCTCTTCCTGTCTACGAAGGTCGTTCACGGAGGATTCGCCCTACGACCAAACACTCCGAAGCTCAAGACCAAGGCGCACGGAAGTCAGCTTCCATCAACACTTCTCCCGAGGGCAAACTGACCCGCGCTCTTCTGAGCTCCAGAACCTCAGCCGGGGGTGGGCACCAGTTGGGAAGTCTCGGAGGCTGTCTATTTAACAGCGTATCGCGTTACGCTCGTGCCAATCGCCCAACGCGTCTCAACACTGCTTCGGCACAGCACCGATCCCGAAATAGGTGTCTTGCAAGATCACCTTTTCACGCGGCATCCAAACCCCGCTGCAACATACTCACCCTGTCGACAATTGAACCCCAACGCTACCTGAACCCAGGCCTCGTCACCTCGAAGACCTTACAGCAACCTATGTTCTTGATGCATTACGCGTTAAGGATCTGCACACTTGCCTCCGCCGTCGGTGCTTGCGGAGCCGGGACAGCTTCGCCAGTGGAGAGGTGCTGTCGAAGTGATGCATCCACCTAGCAGCAACTGAAAGCTTGGGACTCTGTTTCTGCAAAGGGTTCGAAACATACATTGGACGTTTTCCGGCAAAGTTCCCGTACTGAGCTTTGGACGGACCCGGCCCGATTGGGCTTCCCTTCATGGTGCTCAACAATGTTTCGTGGAAGGAGTGTCGCCTTCTTGCTGCGCTTGCCTACTCGGCCTTGCTGCGAAGCGGTCAGACGTGAGCTCTGTGTGACAATGTTCCAAGTCCGATAGGTGTGCATTGCTCTGCCATTTGCCTCGAGAATTGAAAGGCGCAGATGCTTTTGCGGTCAGGCTCGCCCTTGATGTGCAACCGCATCCGTCTCTGCGAGTGTGGCGGCCTAGTCGTTCGAGGATGTCGTACAAGCCTCTTTGCCGGAACGGCATCGTCATAATGCTACTGTAGTGTGAGCGTTGAGGCTGTGGGATGTCTGCATTCTACGTGTAGCTGCATTGAATGCTTTCGGGCTCTAGAGTGTTCTGATGAGCGCGGACGGCGCTCGTATGTGCTCGTTGCTACTTCGGCTGGTGTGCATGGCCAAGTGCGTGCGTGCACAGCGGTCTGAAAACCCAAGCTGAAGGCACCTCCCGCAATCCCACTCCGTCTTTGCAAATGAAACTTGGTGACTTCCAGAAGACATGTGCCCGCCATCCCTGACTGTGAACCAAGTGGAGACAAAGTAAAACGGCACCTCCAAATCGAGCTCTTCTTCGGAAGCCTTGGAACCCCCAGTCCCACATGCCAACGAACTCGTGGTCAATGCCGCACCTGAGTCCATGACTCTATTTCCGCCACGCCTCCCACCTGGAGTGTCGGAAGACGTGCCCGCCTTCTCCTGCAAAAATGCAAAAAGCACATGTAGGTTGGCTCGAAGGTCAACATGCTTCTGTGATCTTTTTTTCTTTGCCCTAGAGTCTAGAGTGCTCTTTCCAGGGCCTGGGCATGAAAGTGAACGGGATTCAGCATACACTTGCTCTATTTCTGGACTGGCCACACTGCGGCTGTTGTTGCTTGACAGAATCCCCTAAAAAGCATCACTCAGAAACATGCAGAACAATGGTGCGGTCCTGCATGAATGCAAGACCACAGCAGCGAAAGTTGTACCTTCCGAGAGCTCATATACGCAATCGCAGAATCTTGGTCTTGGCCCGACTGTGCTCGAAACCCCCGTCCGACAGGGCGACCAAGCCATCTCCTCTGCAGCCCACAAAACCCCATGCTGCAGTTACAATCAAGCAGCAAACGATCCACTTGAGCTCTGTAGGAAGCCAGGTGCTTGTACTCGTGGATGAAGAAACCTCGGAGAAGTCAGCAGGCTGCATCAGGAAGGCCATGAAGTAGCATCTGCGTAGCTGTGTCAGGACACCATCACACTAGCAAGCACCATGTCAACATTGAGCTGTACTGGAATTTCTTTCGCCCCCGCGACCGCAGGGTGCAATGCTTGCTAGCATTGAGTGAGCTAGCCTGTAAGGTTGTCAGTAGCATGGATACCATGGACGCGCATCGCGACGCCGGACTACACGATTTTAAGATATTTTTGAATCATATCCGGGTTTTGTTGCGCCGTTGGCCCCTAGATGCCCTGAACTTACTTGGCTGTGTGGCAAGACACCGAGGGAAGCAGTAATACGCGACAAAGCCATCTCGCACTGCTTCACAGTGCCTAGAGACACCTGGCAGCCGAACTCAGGTTGGGACGTTCACCTTGGGTTGTATAACTCTCAGGCTTGTGGGGTCCAAGCGATCGATGCTGTCATGCTGCTAGCGTGCCTAATGTGTCTCAGGTCCTAGGCTTTGCGGCTTCGATGATTCTATGCAGGTGTCCAGCCTCTCCCTTGATGAAGAACGGCATCAGGACGCAAACAAACAGGACAGATTTGAACGGGTCGTAGATCCGATCGAACCATCCGAGACGCTTCCTCAGGTCTCGGGCAACCATGACTTGTGAGAGCTGCAAAATCCCAGGAGTGAGGAGTGCGAAGCAGTCCTTTCCGAGCTTCCCCTATGGCACACACCACGGCATGCTACAGTGGTCAGCAAACCGATTTCACCCTGCTTCGCACTTGCAGCCCCAAAATCAAAACACAACGCCAGCATCAGCCGGGATGCTTCAGGATCATGCCCTGCCACTTATTCCACCTGCACCAGAGACTCACTGAGGCTTGGTCTCTCGGCAACCCCAAAAGCTTCACGAACCAGAATCTTCTTCGTTGCAGCAGCGCCGCTTCAAGGCTTCGAAGCGTTGCTCCAGCCGCTGAAGTTCAGCCTCATGAGATCGGAGGGCGGCCACCGTCTCACCTCAAAGCTCTAGAGTTTCTACGGCATCTGAGATCAGGTTCTGGTCCTATCGGGACATCGGTTTTGACACATAGGTTCGACACCGAGGCTTTACGACGTTCAAACAGTGGAATTGCGTGTAAATGAGAACCTCTCAAGCCCCGCAGCCCTAACCTCAAGTCGTCCACGCCACTCTGGTCATGCACGCGCCGGAGCTCTGCCCGGAAATGGCCTTTCTGTGTTCGATGAAAACAGTGCCGGGGGAGCCATGGGCTCAGAGTTGTTCAAGCCACAAATAGGTTTAGAGGATGGGTCGAGGAAAGAAATCCAGAACCAAGAAACTCACAACCTCAGCTTTGACTAAGCCAGATTGCCCCAAAATCTCACACCGTACCAGGCACAAGCCCGTTTGACCGCTGTTTCGCCCCATTAACACTGAAACAGGTGCAAAGCCCCCAGATTCGGGAGTGGAGCCTCCGTATCGCTCCCCTTGCCAAGATAGGAACGCAAGGTCTCGACCGATCCAGTGCACGGCTACCTGGGGGATGAGTGCGGCAAGAGAGTACCAGCAAGGGGCTGGAATGAGAGTGGCAGTGAGCAATTTTTCTGACATACCTCTGGAGCATCTTGCCTCCCACCTTGTCTAAACAATGCGGTTGAAACTTCATTGAGTCAGAGGTTTCTCGGTTTCTCTAGTTAGACTCTAGTTCTTGCAGAAATATCAGAAATCGCTCAAATCGGACGAGGTATGGGAGAGATTCAGCGAGAGCAAGTGGGCCTGGCCGTGAGGGCTTGGTACTACGAGACGAGGACGCAACCATCCAATGCCCGGAGTCGTGTGCTGGTCACAAGTGCCTGATTTCCCGTCTCGCATGGCTGGGGATCTATGCCCACAAGCGAGGCTGATTTGGGTTTTCAAGGCTGGGGGTGAATATGAGTGAAGCCCTTGCAAACTATCAGGGTAACAAACGCAACCATGCCAGTCCCAGGCACAGAGCCGATGAGTGTGTAAATGATGGCAATTCCAAACCTGAGAGGGCTGACACAACAACAGTCTTGCGCCTCAGGGCCTAAGATCATCATTGTACTGGTCAGGTTGTGGAGCTGCATCAACCGCTATTGCGTAATTCCCACGGTTACTCCTCCGAGTTCCATGTTTGCTAGACTATCTGCAAGTTGAGTGTGATCTCGTGGTCCCTATGGTTGCCACTTGCGCTCCCACCCAGGCTGGAGTGGCATGTCTCCGGCCGTGGAAGCACCTCATCCAAGCTCAGGCCTGCCATGACAGGGCATCGGCCAAGAAGCAGAAGCCCAGGAAATGCTGATTTCGGCTGGACCTGGATGAGCATGATGCCTTCGATGCTCAAGGGCAACGTCTTGAAACTGTGGCACCGAATGAGGATGCATCTTCACCTTGTCCTGACTTGAACGAATATCATCCACGGAGCTGTAAATGCTCAGCTGCAAAGTGGCATCCATAACCTCAGCATGCTGGACCGAAAGCCAAGAACGAGCGAAACCAACACGGCTCGAAGTGTAGTCGACACTCCAAGCAGCTCCCATGGTCAAGTCGTATGTGGAAGGCACAAAGCTGCCAATGTCCTGGCTGACGCCCTGCTGACGCAGCACTACTCCAGAGCAGGCCTTCCTTTATTCATGCCTTTACGAGGACAAAGCAAGTCACAGTTAGAGGCGAAGGTTTTGGTAGGCCAAAGGAATGCAACCCTACTGGGACTGCTTGATCCACGTGCTTCGCAATCAAATTCCGTTTTTCTCGGCCGCGAGGACTGAGCCCCAATCTTGGCAAATTCCGTGCAGCTATTCTTCTCAGAAAACAATACACGGAGCATTGAGACATGGCACAGATGCAATCGAGATAAACAGAAGTAAACACATGTCACAAGTCCTCCTGGATTCGCTGGTCGGGGTTATCCACTCGGCTGTCCTGACAGTGACATGGCCAGGTTCCGACAGCACAGGTGCAGCGAGCCGTAGTGACCCAAAGGCAGCTACGCATTCTTCCCTAGCAGTCTAGCACCTCTGGTTGGGTGGGAAAAGCAATAACATGCATCTGCCAAATGCATTTTTTGCTGAATTTCGGAATGATCGAGTGGCATCTTTCATCTTGAAGCCGTAGCTGTGCGGCACCTGAATCTGAATTGTGAGCCCTGCTTCGCTTCGACTGGCTTTCAGGCTTCTCAAGTCTCGGACCTCGGAACTCACATCATGGGCGAAGGTAGGCCAGGCACCCAAATCCTCTCGAAGTATCGGGTCATGTGGTCTTTCCAGTGGATGAAGAGCATGCTCTCAATATACTGAGAGTACACCGCCTCGGACTCTTCGGAGTGCACTACGTGAGGATGTCATCGGGCCATGCGTGCACTTCGCACCTGCACTGGTGTGTAACCCCCGTGTCAATGCTGCAAGTTTACATGCCTGGTCGGGATGTCCGCCTGAGACCCTCTGTATGCCCATCAATCTCTGCAACTTAGAAGCTGTCAGGCACATGCTTCCGTACCTTGGCAGCAGCGAGGAGCCCGTCACAAGAAGATGAGTGCCAGCTAGCTAATGAGCTAATGTCTACGACTATGTGCATGCATGCCTATGGCCCTCCATACTCAGGCTTGCTCCATTGGGCTCCAGAGTAGGTACTGGTTTCTGCATGACATCACCTCTCCAGAACACACGAACCCATACATCACACCGTCCAACGATGTCCCACATCGCACAATGCAGGGGCACGGGGGCAGAAATCAAGTCCCGGCACGTGACCGTGAACACTACTGCAGACATCCAGAACATGGGCATGATCAAACCTGTTCTTCAAGCCCGGACGATAATGTACTGCCAAAGTGCTGCAAAACTGCTACCGCTAGTGCTCGTGTTGTATTCAGTGGGCTTGAGCGCCCTTTTGATCGTGAACGTTGTCACAACCGTTCAAGCAGCAAAACAAGGCTGCCCCGGCCTTAATCGAAGCCTTGTGCCAAGGGCAAAGAGTTGCGCATCTTCTTTGAACTTGAACGGAAACATTTTTTTGCAGTGCATATGGCATGGAGTCTTGTGGATCTCTGTTGTGGAGACGGAGTTGCTCTTTGTCGCAGGAGTCTTATACAGCTTCCGCTATAAGATTCGATTTCGCGCGCGAGAAAGCCGCATACATGCCTGTGTCTTGATCAAGCATGCGCACGCACATGTAAACAAGACACAAGCCGGGCGGTGTAGTAGGTAGGATTCATGGGCTGTTGGTTGATATGTTTGATATGTTACCGGTCGAGCGACAGAACAAGCCAGTTGCTCATCAATGCCACGAAGACGGCTTGGCTGGGGTGCTGGTAAAAATCGAAGAACCGGCTCATGTAGTCGAAATTGACCTGAAGATTTGGAGAGCTTGCCACTAACATGAACACCACGGCGCTGAGCAGTCTCTTGCCTCTTCCCGTAGCCCAGTCGCTACGGTACATGCTAGCCTGCAGCCCACCCAATCCGCACGGTCCCTTGCGGGAAGGACTCGTGCGGATCTGTAAACAGAGGTTAATTCGAGAAAAATACGTTCGAACTCACGAATCCCTCAAGCATGCTAAATCGGTCAGGGTGCCAGGCTGAGATACTGGCCGAAAAGGCTGTGGCACATCAGCATCCTTATTGGAGGCATTTCACGAGTGGTTCGCACTGTCTTCGTGTTCTGTAGATCTCGTGGAGAAGTCGATCTGCGAAGTTTGTTGCGGTTTAACACATTCATGGATAACATTCTGAAGAAACCGCGATGTACCATGCGGACCTGTCATCTCGAACCATTCAGAGTTGTTTGCTCAAGAAGTTCCTTGTCTCGGCATCGTTATTCATCCATCACAAAACCTCCCCATCTCCGCCATCGGACACACTGTTTTCAATGAGACGTCAAGAAGAAACGGCAACCCTTCGGAGCCACGCCTCAAACCGCTTGCAGAGGTCACTCGGACAGGTGAATCGTGGGTGTTTCTTTCTCTCCCGGGACACTGTCCCCTGAACGGCATTGAGCAGGCGGAGTTGAACGCTTGTCGATGAAACGAGTGAAGTTTGTAAGACCTCTACTTCAAACTTCGATCTAGCTGGAGAAAATGGCAACGGCCCCGGAGCATCTCTGCATGCGAATTTGCTTGCCTCTGCATCCTAGGCCGGGCATCAAGTTTTGAATCCGGGACCTGCGCAGGCTGCTGCGAAGTGGGTCTGGACAGTGCTAGGCTGGAAAACCGTGTTCTTCAAGGCACATGGAGAAATTCCCGCCGAGGAGAGGAAAGCCCGACAGCACAGTTTTTTCCTGTGCCGCCCCCCGCCAGACGAGCACAAAAAGAGGAACGCCTGCAAACCCCGGCTCAGGCGGGCGAAGGAATCGAAGAGAAGGAAGAATCCCCCGACCCGAGACCCTGCGTCCGGCACAGCGACGGCGAGGGAGAGAGAGAGACCCCTGGACTATAGAGGACCTGCATATACCTCAGTCAGTCATGGCCCATGGCAAAAGCAGCCCAGCGCAGCGCATAAGCCCATGCTCAGGGAGCCTGTACGAAGCACTGTCCGAACATTCTCGCCCTGCAAGGAGACGCAGAGAGATTGGCCCCAAAGCAAAAACGCCGGCTAGCATGCAAACCCTCATGCATGACCCGAAGCTTCACGAACCTAAAACTTTCTTTCCGAAGACAACCCGGGCTCAAAGGTTTACTACACCTTTGCGAAGTGTGACGCTGCAAACCCTTCACCCAGAACTCTGCACCGGCAGGACAAGCGTCAACATGTAGGATCGGCCCTTGACTCGACCGGCTCCTTCCTTGTCAGGGACTGCTTGCACTGCTGTTACGGCGGCGTGGATTGGAAACGTCTTGGGCTTTTCGCTGTGATGTCTGAAGACTGAGAGGCCAAGCAAGCTGAGAAATCACTCCGGGTGGCGAAGTAAATCCTCGCCAGGTTGTCCGCCCTTCGAACCAGCTTCACAGTGAGGCCGGCGAAACTGGTATCCACACGCTCCTCCGCCCCTCAGTTCAAGTCGATCAAAGTAGAATCTAGCTCTGGAGAGAGCGCTCGATGATGCCTGGCTGCCTCTCACACACCCCAATGCCAAAGTCAAGTCGCCTTCAGAAGCATCGGTTCTTTGCGCACTGCGCGACCAATCCACTTCCGACCACTTGAGGTGGAGCGCCTGTGCAATGCAGCGTCGTCAAGGCTTTAGGGACACAGAATGACACAGTTTCACGACGAAGCATCCTGGATTGATGCTTACTACTACAATCAATTGCTAGTGGCCTTGGGCTTTTCACCTCCTCATGATGCGGGGTGGGTGTGGCGGCAGGTTTTCACCCTTGTCTAAGAGAGAGCATCGAAGGCCACCCGTGAACCTACCCTCGGGTTGAGACCCGTGGATGTACGATTAGCATAGAACCGGCATCTGCAGAAAGGTTCGACCAAAACCTTCTCTGCTGGTGTTCATCAGCGAGGCTAAGGTGCAACTGGATCCGCTTGGGAGTTTTGGAAGAAGTCTCGGTGGGTTGTCCGCCCCGGCCTCAAATAGCAGCGATGATACCAGCAATATCCTCAAAGGCAGCTCCATCATCAGTGATAACACTAATTATGTCACTATGTGGAGGCAGTTTGAAGATGCCGAGGACTGGATTGAAAACCTGTGAGTTCAGCAGGGAACGCCGTCCTTGGGGCCCTCAAGGATGGCAAGTGCCTTCCACTTTCCAGTGTGCAGTCAACGACACAAGTCGCAAGCCGAGGCTCGGCAGCCAGAAGTGCGACAGGACAAACATCTTGTCATGCTCCTTCGAGGGAAGCACCCCCCCCCTAGGAGCCTGTGCCCTCTCCTCCGGAGGTACTGTATATAACCGTTGACAGCTGAACCTCTGACGTACAGCGCTCCTTCTGCGGAGTGTTCAGCAACTTGCCTGGGACATCGGGATTGCGGCTGGAGCATGTTTAGAGACTTCAGTCTCTCAGGTATAAGTTCTCGGGGATGATCGAAAGTTCAAACTGCGGCATGCAGATTCGAAAACTCAGCCTTGAAGCAGCACCCCAAAACGAATCCGAATTGCAAATTTGAGAGCGACTGGCCGAAGCTGTTTCGTCTCTGCGCCCCGAACCTGAAAGCGGTTCCCAAGTAGGCTCGTCGGAGCTTCCGCTGTCAAGCTGCTGGAGTTGTGGTTGGCATGCGCTGTGTAGTTTCCCGGAGCCTCACGGGGCAACGACGGGACGCATTGACGTCAAGAAATTACTGCGCACACACACAAACAACACAGCTGATACCGAGTGATTAGTGCCCAAACTACTGAAATCGAAGGCCCACCGTCCTGCAAGGTCACGCTCTCATGAAAGTTGGCTTCAAGGAAGGATGCCACTCCATCTCCTCAGGTTGCCACCCTCGAAAGCAGCAGGTCGAAATGGTTGTTGGTCTGGTTC
>CAJNDT010003363.1:0-23514 GCA_905221615.1 Symbiodinium sp. CCMP2592 | reverse complement strand
GTATGTGGACTGCACAAGCTCAAGCACCTGCGACCACCATGTCCCTGAAGACGATGACAAGTCTTGCATGGGAACCGACACCTGAGCCAACCAGTCTTGTAGTAGGATACCCATTGACGCTCCTTCTGGGCTCGGAAGTGCTGGTAGTGCTATAGGGTTGCTTTTCACTTGCTCCGGCACATCGTCGTTATCTAGCTCTTTCTTCATAGTTTTCTCTTGTAGTGCTTGTAGTCCCGCAAGATTCTTAGTGAGAGCTTCCAAAATCGCTGTAGTTGACGATGTCGTAGCTGGCAATTCCCTGTTTTCTTCAGCTCGAATAGGGCCCTGAGTCCTCGTAAGGTCGGTGGCTCTAGTTCTTCCTGAAGTTAGTTCCTCCCACAGCGCTCCCAAAGGATCCCTCCAGGGGTTAGGCCGCCCGGGTTCATTTTCAGCTGGATCCCCTCTAGGTACTGCATCATTCCCAGGTAGCACATCTGGATAACCCTGAGGAACATCGTCACGAGGTGCCCCACTTTGAACATCTTGCACAGGTACTCCCTGGTTGCTAGCGCCTTGCGGTAACTCTTCTACATATCCCCTCTGAGCTTGCCCTACCTGCGCTCGATGAAGCTGATCTTGGAGACGATGGTTCTCCGCTTCCGCCTGCTGAAGACGGTCTAGCAGGCTGCCAAGTTGGCGTTGAACCTCCGCCTGTATCGCTTCTGCTGGTATGCTGCTGCTGCTGGGGGTATAGTGCTGCCTAGGTCCTAAACCTCCTAAGCCCCTAGTCTCATCACTAGCCACATTTTGCCAAGGTCCCATCAAAGAGGAGGCACTAACAGCATTGGCTTGCGACGTCGCTGACATCTCCGTGGCTGCCCTCGGTCGTGGGGGAGAAGGTAGAGGACTCGGCAACCACTGCACCGGCGGTGCTTTGAACATTTCTCCCAAGCGCGTAACCCAACCCGGCCACATCCCAGGCTGGTTAGGCCTCATTCCATGCACACTGCTAAACACAGATCTCGAAGATCTCGGAGTATGATACGCTCCTGCTCCAATATCTGTAGCTGCAGTACTCCGGAGGTCCACGCCCGTCTGCATGTTCTGGGTCCCAGCTGACATCACCCTGCTCGGTCCCACTTGGTCGGACATGTCTGCACGGGTCTGCATTCCCTGGTCTCCAGCCACACCAGACGGTGCACCTTCCGCTTCTTGCACATCACCTGCACACTGAGCAGCCGCGGCACTTGTGGAAGACGGACCAGGCGCGCCTCTCGCGTCTCCATCTCCTTTTTCACTTTCCGCCGCTGCCTTTTGTCTCATCTGCGAAGGGTCGGATCCACCTGACAAAGATGGACCCGGCCGCTCCGCTCCGGTTTCCTCCTCCGTCTGCACCGAAGGTCCAGGAACACCATTCTGTTGCGGTTGCGCAGCACCAGCTTGGGCGCTCATAACCTGAGGAACGGGGTTTACGTCCTCAGCCTGCATAGCCATGGCACGACCCGCTCGAATCGCACAGTCTTTTTCTCACAACACAAACGTTAAAGCCTTCTGCGAACATACATTTGTATTCGTTCAGATTAGGCTCTGGTAGTCAAGTTTGCGAAGCTTATGCTTTGCTGGCTTCTGCCGATCATGGCATTGTCGCATGACCCAAGGGCTTTCTTTCCGCAGCCTTCCCTGCGGAACACATCAAAAACATGCATTTACAAGCTCGCACATCACTCTAATTACTTTCCATACGCCAGCTCCAGGATTTCAACAGTAAGAGTAATAGTAGCAGTGAGAGTAAAAGTAGTAGCAATCAGCAATAACAACAGCAACGGCAATAGCAACAGCAAGAGCAATAGTAATAGTAATAGCAATAGCAATAGCAAAAGCGATAGCAATAGTAATATAGCAATAGCAATCGCAATAGGGAGAGTAAAAGTAATAGTAATAGTTGTCGAAAATAGGGGACCCTCATAGTACCCATAAAATAGTAGGATCCTTATTGCGAGGCGCCCAAAATAAGGTACCCCTAATGCCCTCATTTGCTGGGTTTCAAAAAAAGGCATATGAATCAAAGAAACCCTGCACGGCTTAAAACAGCGGGGGGGTTGGGGGGGGCGCAGCCCCCCCCATTTGCAGAGACAACGTTCACATGATGGGCTTCGAAAACACTCTTTGAATCAAGCTTGCACGTCTCGAAAAGCGCGGCGGCGGGTGTTTTGTTCTTCCGTGCCTGTTCGCGTCTCTTCTTCCGTTAGCATTCTAACCTAATATATATAACATAGTAAACCAGAAGAACGACATAAGATGGTTCGACAACACAAAAATGGTGTGACATTTTCTGACATGACAGAACCTTGCTTCTTATAGCATATAATAGCATACTAAAAATACAACAATACAATATAACAGAAGATGACATAGAACAAAACAACATATTAGTTTATAGTGTAGTACATTGTAACATAGTACAATACAGTGTGTATATTTACAACATAATATGTAGTATATTTTATAACATTAGGTTACATTATGTTATATTATGTTACGGTACATTACGATATTATGGTAAATTCGATTGGGCTATGTAGTATCCTGTTGCTTGTATCTTTGTTTCTGTGATTATTTCATATTATTTCTCTTTCGTCTTTTCCAAATTTGCTTTTTTATTCTGGACTTCTTTCTTTCTTTCGCTCGTTCATTTCTTTTCTTTCTTTCTGTTGTTCTTTCTTTGTTCATCTCATACTCCCTTCCTTTCTTCTTTGCTTTCTTTCTGATTTGATTTATTTCGTTCTTTCTTCTTTCGTTCTTGCTTTCGTTCTTTCTTTCGTTTTTGCTTTCGTTCTTTCGTTCTCTCTCTCGTTCTATCGTTCTTTCTTTCTGTTTTCCTTGTTTTCGTCCTCTTTAGATACAGCAATTTTTGAATTTTTCCCAGGGGAAACACTGTGTTCATACGGATTCGTTTTCATTTCCTGAGGATTTGCTTGGTTTTTGGTTCGGGAAAACACGATTTTCCTACGGATTCCGTTGTATTTCCTTAAGTTTCTTTCTTTAGTTCTTGCTTTCGTTCTTCCTCTTGTTTTTGCTTTCGTTCTTTCGTTCTCTCTCTCGTTTTTTTTTCTTTCTGTCTTTCTTTCTTGCTTTTTAGATACAGCAATTCTTAAATTTTTCAAGGGAAAACACTGCTTTCCTAGTGATTTTCTTTCGTTTCCTAAGGATTTGCTGGGTTTTTCTTGGGGAAAACACGATTTTCCTACGGATTCCGTGGTATTTCTCTAAGTTGTCAACTCTCTTTGGTTCTTTCCTTGTGTTTTCTTTTTTCTTTCTTTGTAGCTTTCTTTCTTTACTTAGTTCTCTATGTTTGTTTTCTTTCTTTACTTATAGCTTTCTTTATTTACTTATTTCTCTGTTTCTTGCATGGCTTTCTTTCTTTCTTTCGTTGTTTCTTTATTTCTTTCTTTTGTTCTTTCTTTATTTCGTTGTTTCTTTATTTCTTTATTTCGTTCTTTCTTTCGTTCTTTCTTTCTTTCTTCCTTGCTTTCTTTCTTCCTTCCTTTCTTTCGTTCTTTCTTTCTTTCCTTCTCTCTCTTCTTCCGCCGGGCATGAGGGGTTGTTAAGACCCCTCGGCCACTAGGGCCCCCCCAAATTTTGTGGGGACTTTGGAGGAGTGTGAAAAGGTTACGTGGTTGTTTATCCCCCTGGTGGATCAGTTTACAGAGGGCAACAGTAAAAGTACGATAACACAATGCATTGCGACACGTACGATCCCCCAGGTATTTGGAAACCCTTCTCTCTCTCTCTCTCTCTCTGTCTTTCGTTCCTTTTTCCCTTTCCTTTCGCGGATACCCGTTTAATTTTTTTTGATCCTTATTTAATTTTTTTTGATCCTTATTTTTTTTTTAACTTCTATCCCGCTTTACTGACCTAAATTCGCCTCGGCTCGGCTTAGGGTTGAGGGCGTGACTTAAGGACTGATTTATGAGGCTCTCTATGCCGAAGAAAAAAGCCAAGAAGCCGAAAAGCCAAGAAGCCAAGAAGCCAGGGAAGCCGAGAAGCCAAGCCAAGCGCGCACACAAGCCAAAAAAAAAAAAAAAAATACCAAAATAAATACGCCTCCAAATAAAATGTCCACTGCAGCTGACAATCGCGCTACTACTGTACATCTTCTTCCTCTCAACTCTAAACAAGAGCACCCACTCCTTCCGCGACTGGTACTGATGCTGCTCAGCTCTATCCGCCTACTTCTCAGTCCCTGCTGTTCCCGTGTCGCTGGTTGATCTTGTCGGTTGGTGCGCCGACCGAGCACACTTTGCAGTCTTTAAACCTCATCATAAATTGCTATGAACCACTGTTCAGACCCATAACTTGCACTTCGTGGTCGCCACTACGACCTTCAGGGATGACACCAAGTCATGCAAGGCCAGGTGAAGGGGTGCAGGCGATTCAGGCTTTGGCGTGAAGGGCTTCGGGGACATTTCAAAGTTCAATGACATGGGCGAGTTGATTGATGTCTGACCCATGCTTCTCTCACATTCCCCGTGGGGTAGAACGGATGACGCTCTCGGGGAAACGCTTACCCCTGGATTTACAAGATTGAGCGGCCGTCAAGTTATCAATCGCGGCAGCATTGGCAGCGGTAATTTACACTTTTTTGTTTTTGCCACCGAAAATGTTGCCATCGTTACTGCCATTGCTCTTCTCATCTTGACTTCCGGTACAGAAAACTCTCCCAAAAACCTGATCCCTATTGACCCCTGCAGCACCAGAGGCGAGAAGCTGAGTTTGCTCTCACCTCACGGTTGGGCAATGCCGCATAGCCTGCAACGGGGGGGGGGAGATGAATTTTCATGCCTTGCCACAGACATTTGCGAGGCACCGTACTGGTTTTCGGGTGTTGGTCGTAGCATCATTACTCTTGAATCCGATTAATTCTGATTTGCCGCCAATTTGACATTCATTTGTCGGGGAACTTAGGCAGCTCCTGCCGAAGGTATGACTTGCAGACATGCGACACATCGATGCAGAATTCCGAATCGGGCTGAAGACCCTTGTACAGTAGTGCACAATGGTGCCAGGCAAAACTTCATCAAGATAGGAGCCCCGGAAAATTGCCGTGTTCAGTACCTATAGGCCTTTGTTTCTCCTAAAGCCCGACCCGAATTCTAACCCTTGAACTGGAGCTAAACGTTAAGCACCAAAAGACTAGAAGACAATTGGCCCGAAAGCATCATCAGCGAAGAGTGTGGGGCTATGTGATAGATCCAGTGTATAGGATCGTAAAGTCACAGAATCAAGAGTCAGAGAGTCCATGAGTCATGAGTCATAAAGTCATAGAGTTGCAGTGACATAGCGTCATAGAGTCGTAGTGAGATAGAGTCAGTGTATAGGATCGTAAAGTCACAGAATCAAGAGTCATAGAGTCCATGGGTCATGAGTCATAAAGTCATAGAGTTGTAGTGAGATAGAGTCACGGAGTCGTGGAGTCATCTTTGTACCATACACTTGACTCGATGTAGTTAACTCTATGCCCTGTGTGTGGGAACGCTTAATCAAGATCCGCCTAGCGTGAGGGCTCAGAGCCTGACTCAACAGGTCAAGTGGCAACTTGTCAGAGGGATTGGCAAATGCATAATATATGGATACTATACATATAAATATATATATATATATATATATATATATATATTATATATATGGAAATGTGCCTGGCCAAGAACTGGCCACTCGTCCTTGGCATTTCTGCCTCTCAAGTTATGAAGGGTGGAACGCCTCACATCGTCCTCACTGTACCAGCGGAAACACCAGCTGCGGAAAATGGCGTTATTGCAAGAAGCTTCACTGACTTCACAATAATTAATAGAGCTGCGAATGAGGACAGAGTCACAGGTGACTGACTGGTCTCTGATCAGCCATGGCACATCTTAAAATCTTCCTGAAGATTTGGCTTTTTTTACACACACGCACATTCTTCTCGTGTTTGGGTCGTTGCTTGCTTGCTCTTTCGCAAGACAGCGTCGAAGCAAGCAAGCAACGTCCCAAAGACCGGCATCGGAGAGGCGGCCTGAGGAGGTGCCGGGAGAGGTCATCCCAGGGATTACGGTGGTCCGGAGCCTCGTGAAAATGGCTGAGTGTAGTTGCAAAGGTTCGTCGGGAGCCCCGAGCCTCCATAGCACGCATTATACCAAGCCAGGGTATAGGGGTATAGTATCATGGAAGAAGAAACATAGCGGCAGCTGACAAACATCCCCAAACGGAAGCCGCAACACTGGTCTCTGAAAGGAGTCGGGAATTAGGGTTTCGTTCTTCATCTCAAACCACAAAAGGCCAGCGTATGTTACTTAGCCGATTCAACAGACTCCAGGGGAACGCCAGGGGCTTGTGGGTCCTTAGGCCTAGTAGTAGGACTAATGCAGGGATCACGGTGGTCCAGAGCCTCCTCTAGAAAGATTGATTCTAGCTGCAGACATTCATCGAGAGCCCCAGGCTTCGGTGACACCCTGTGTATCAACCCAAGGTATACTATCTCAGAAGAAGAAACCCGGCGGCATCTGGCAAACATTCCCAAGCGGCAGTCACAACACGGGTATCTCAAAGGATGATTGGGGATTTAAGATCTATCCTATACCACAAACGGGTCCACCTCGCTGAGCTGCTGCGCGATCCGTGGCGCCGGGATTCCAGCAGCGAAAGGCAGTGCAGTCAGTAGGGATTTGGAAAGACACCGTTCCGAAGTGAAACACCTTACTTCACCAGGAAACCCGCCAGATGCCGCAAAGTATTTAACGTGCCACGCAATCGAGGAGCTCCTGCGTCTCGATGAGCCTTTGTCTGCTCACAGGACGTCGCGGCCATGAGGAGAACACCGAGGCATTGGGAATCACTACGCTTCCGCCGCACCAATGTACCAATGCGAGCACTTGAAGTTGCCGTTGACGGTTCGCCCATCATAGTTCTCGCTCGGCAGCCTTCGATTGTCAATCGGCCTGGGACGCCCACGGTACCTCACAACTTCATGGTGCACTCCTGCTCCGTTGACGGATCCATGTGCTTCATAAATGCACGCTTCGTGCAATGCGTTGTCTCTTTAGCACACAAACACACACACACACACACACACACACACACACACACACACACACACACATACACACATACAACTGGTTCGTGGGAGTTCGCAAGATCAAGTGAGAACACAGAAGCCTGCGATTTGACTTCGATCTATGCAGAACAACAGACCTTACACTGCATCACGAAGCATTTCGGAGTCGGGTTGGGGGTGGAGAGCCAGCGCGGGAGGAACCTGGACCTAGACCGGATTACTCTTCCCAGGCGACCCTCCCCGGCCTTCGTCGTCAGCATCGGAGAGGGGGCCTGGTGAGGTGCTGGGAGAGGTCATACACGAGTTACGGCGGTCCGGAGCCTTGTGAAAATGGCTGGTTGTAGTTGCAAAGGTTCATCGGGAGCCCCGAGCCTCCATAGCACGCACTGTACCAACCCAGGGTATAGTATCATGGAAGAAGAAACATAGCGGCAGCTGACAAACATCCCCAAACGGAAGTCGCAACACTGGTCTCTGAAAGGAGTCGGGAATTAGGGTTTCGCTCTTCATCTAAAACCACAACAGGCCAGCGTATGTTACTTAGCCGATTCAACAGACTCCAGGGGAACGCCAGGGGCTCATGGGTCCTTAGGCCTAGTAGTAGGACTAATGCAGGGATCATGGTGGTCCAGAGCCTCCTCCAGAAAGATTGATTCTAGCTGCAGACATTCATCGAGAGCCCCAGGCTTCGGTGACACCCTGTGTATCAACCCAAGGTATACTATCTCAGAAGAAGAAACCCGCCGGCATCTGGCAAACATTCCCAAGCGGCAGTCACAACACGGGTCTCTCAAAGGATGATTGGGGATTTAAGATCTATCCTATACCACAAACGGGTCCACCTCGCTGAGCTGCTGCGCGATCCGTGGCGCAGGGATTCCAGCAGCGAAAGGCAGTGCAGTCATTCGGGATTTGGTAAAAACACCGTTCCGAAGTGAAACACCCTACTTCACTAGGAAACCCGCCAGATGCCGCAAAGTATTTAACGCGCCAAGCAATCGAGGAGCTCCCGCGTCTCGACGGTGGCAAATCCCTGTGGAGACTTGCAGACGGTGCCACCCCTTGTGCTAGCGGCGCTCCACAGGAACCATCATCCGCGCCATCGCGGCTGTCATCATGCTGATACCACCAGAGCAGGTCCAAGCCTCCAAGCGGCCACATTCTGTGGCGAGGCAGCCAAGATGACTGCAGGGCAGAACGTCAAGAGCCAGCTTCTCGTTTGGCCAGCACGACGGACTCGAGGGTTGGACAAGCCGCGCATTTGGAGTAGTGCTGCCTAGGCGAACACAACGGACTCGCAGGTTGCTTGCACAGGCCGCAGGCACCGTCCCGCCAAGACAAGCCGCGCATTTGGAGTGGTTCTGGCTAAGCTCGTCTGAAGGGTTGCAAAGTGTGCCATCTCAATGGCGACTTCTCAAGAGGAAGAACGGATCATTCAAGAATCCAAACAGTAGCAGTGGGCAAAGAAGCTAAACCGGGACACCGGGTTGAGCAGAACCCCGAAGACCTTTCGGCCACACAACGGAAATTCTGAACTTGAACCAACCAAGCCCAGCAGTCCGCAGTGGGAAACTCAGGAAATGAAGAGGTTTCTGTTAGACCGACCTTCCCAGCCTCGACGAATCCAAAGCGACCGGGCAGTGCAGGCAACCTCAGGAGCAGGGTTGCCCCGCCCAAGCAACCGCACTTTCGCAAGACAGCGTCATTCTGCCACGAGCAGAAGAAACAACAAACAAGCGATTTTCTTCTCGTGGCGGCGTCGTTGTTGCTTGCTTGCTCTTTCGCAAGACAGCGTCGAAGCAAGCAAGCAACGGTGGAAGCTAGCCAGAGCAAAGAATTCACAGCACGCACGGCTCACCGTGGAGTCAAGGGCCGCGCCACCCAGTCGCCCCAGCTCACGACTTGGTCGTTGTCAAGAACGGCAGCAAAACCAAGAGCGGAGGCTGCGATACCCCGCACATTCTTGAGCTGATCTCGCACGGCACTGCTGTCGCCACCGCGGTCTGGGAAGCCCCATGATACAACCGTGCCGTCGGCCTTAATGGCAGCGAAAGCATTGAAGTTGCTTGCGATCTGCTCCACATCTGTCAACTGATGTTGCACTTTGCTGCTGTTGCCACCATGAAGGCCACAGCCCCAGGTTACGACGGAGCCATCGAGTAGAAGCGCTGCAAAGGCTCCGCGGTTACTTTGGATTTCTCTAACGTCCTTCAGCCGTTTCTGCACTTCACTGCTGTCCGCACCAGAATATCGAGCCCCACCCCATGTAACCACGGAACCATCTGTGCGGATCGCTGCAAACGCATGCGTCGTCGATTGGATGGCCGATACATTGCACAACTGTTCCTGCACCGCGCTAGAGTCGCCTCCGCTGAAGTCTTCACCCCATGTAAAAACGGATCCGTCGGTCAGAATGGCTGCAAAAGCCCTCGATGAGGATTGGATGGCGGTGACGTTTTGCACAGGCACAGAACTGCATTTGCCCCAAGTAACGACAGATCCATCGTCGAGCAGCGCCGCAAAGGCTTCTAGTGACGCTTGAATCTGCCGCACGCCTTTGAGTTGCTTCTGCACTCCACTGGAGTCGCCTCCGTGTACACATCTTCCCCACGTCACGACAGAGCCATCTGTGCATGTTGCCGCAAAAGCATCGCCGGTGGTCTGGATGGCCTGCACGTTCATTAAAAACTCCTGCACTCTCAGGCTGTCCCCACCGCCAGTTCGGGAGCCCCAGGTAACAACAGAACCATCGGCCTTGATAGCAGCAAAAGAAGATCGACCCGCTTGAATCTGCCGCACGTTCTTCAGCTGATTTTGCATAGCGGGCTCGATGCCGCCTCCGTAGTCTTGCGCGCCCCATGTAACAACGGATCCATCATCAAGAATCGCCGCAAAGGCGGCCCCTTCCTGAGACGATGCAACGGCCTGCACGTTTTTCAAACGGTCCTGAACAGATTTGCTGTCACCACCAGTCATAGCATTCCCATAGGACGCGACCGAACCATCGCGGCGGAGCAACGCACAAGAGAACGCGCTCGAGCTCAAAGCCGCTTCGAGGAAGAGGTAGAGATTGCCCGAATCAAGGCGACCCCTACCTCTTGCTCGCGCCTCCTCCAATGAAACCTGTTCTCCACTCAGGAGATGTACAGTGACACGTTTCATGCCGGTCGCGAGCTACAGCAAGCTATCAGATGGATGCTTAGAACAAGCATAACATTGAGTCAGTATGTAGACAAAAGCCATAGTTGGAAGCAAACCAAGTTCCATAATCCTGGCAAGATGGCATCCAACCATTTAAGCAGGCATGACATCGTTCTCAGGAAACACTAACATCATAGAAACCATGCCATGTTCATTCTGTTGTGCTCAGCCGAACTTTCGCAAGACAGCGTCGATTCGGCGTCAGCACAGGGTGAGCAACTTCGCCCACTCGCAAAGAGCAAGCTTGAGAAAAAGCCAAATGCTGCAACAAGTCTTTCATCTGCCGATCGGAGTTTGTCACCCATTCAATCGCGGGCGTTCTTTCTTGGAGAGCGGCAGTGCACATCGAAGTTAGGAGGCCGGCGTAGCACTGCGTGCACCGCACACAGCCAGCGTTCGCCGCGCACAGAAACTTGTACTCCAGACGATTGCTTGCCACGACGGACCTGGGCAGCCAAACCAATGCCCAGACAAGTGAAGCATCCAAATCCGGCAGCCTAGGGAAACCGCATGCAATCTGCTTTCCAATGCAATTCCACTGCGGGTTAAGGTTCTTAGGGCCTATGCGGTGACGATCGTTTTGCTCGATCGTTCGCAAGACGGCGTCCGAGCAAGCAAAGAAACGAGACAGAAACGGTCGACATCTCATTCGTCCAAGCGCGCTCATTCGCAAGACGGCGTCCGAGCAAGCAAGGAAACGAGACAGCAACGGTCGACATCTTCATTTGCTCAGCATCCGCGTGTACCACCATCGGCTGATTAAACGACGCAAGAACTTGCGCTCAGCTGCATCCTTGAAGTCCGCGGCCCGAGCACGAAGCACGATGTCGCGAACAGGCGCGTTTGTAACCAGTCTGGTATAGCTGCTTCCCTGCCTCTCGCTGAGACACGCAGCCATCCTCGCCGAAAGACCTTTGCGCAACTGCACCTTCTCCAAGTGCGCTGCGTGCACACACATGAAAATCGAAGAGGTCCGATCGAAGACATCGAGGTAAAACTCCGGCATTCCCAACCGCCAAGTGCGCCGGAGCGTCGCGGCGACCGCAGAAGCCCAGCTCCGGGACACGGCGGTCATCGCCTGTCGTCGTCGCACTCCCACCTGCTCCGGCCTGATCATGACCACGTCCCCTCTGACCCTGGCAGTCACACTCGGAATGAACCGCCGCCACTGTTCCGCGCGGTGGAGAACCGTTTGCTGGCAGACGCCATCTCGACGACAATGAAAGTAGCCCTCGACATCGTGATGGCAGGTCACGACGTCGTGTCCGTTCCTCCAATGAACCTGCACACTCACGTGAACCAACATTGCATCGCACAGCAGCCTTTCCAGCAACGGCGCCGGCAAGCAAGAAGCCTTCGCCATCGCTGGTACTGCCGCCATATCAGCAGCTTTTCTTGCACCAGACGAGACGTCGTCACGTGTTTCCATGGCTAACGCCGGTGAACTTCTAGGGAGGCACCGAGCTTTCGCAAGACAGCGTCGACTCGGCAATGAATGAACTTCTAGGGAGGTACCGAGCTTTCGCAAGACAGCGTCGACTCGGCAATCAAAAGGGTATGAACAGCAATGGAGCCAAAGCTTCGTCGCAGAGCGGCACGGGTTTTCGCTATTGATGTAACCAAGTACACAGAGACCCCTTTTCCCGGGCACCTGGCGCCATGGCAATGACGCGACTCGGCAAAGGCCTGGGCAGCCAGACCAATGCCCAAACCACCGAAGAATCCAAATCCGAACATGAAGGCCCGACTCACGAATCGAGGGTCGGGTTAGTGTGTGGAAGCTTGACAGGCTTACCATCTACAAAAGAGCATGATGTTGGGTGTATTTGATGGGGTGCAACCTACCCGGGACCTATGTTCTGCTCGTCGACTATATGGTATATGAACATACATACAGACCGAGCAGGCGAACACCGATCATCATGGTTCCGACACTTCGAGGGCAAGGGCAACTCGCATTCATCGGAGGGCTTTCGCATTAGCTCAAAGTACGAAAGGTATAGACCAGAGCATGATGCGGGGTTTATTCACTGGGGTGCAACTTACCGCGACACCGAGGGTTTGGCTAGGACCTACATTCTCCTCGTCGGACAACGATCATCATGGCTTCGTTGCTTGGAGGGCGAGGACAACTTACATTCATGGGAAGGCTTTGGAATCAGGTCAAAGTACGGAGCCAGCAGTAGCTGCAAATCCTGGCTTGGGGCCTCCAGAGGCGTCATGGTGACGAGAGTCGAGAAGGGACTCAGATGGAAGAACGAGCACGCAGGCAAACGGCAGCCTAGGGAAACCACGTGTGAATTGTTTTCACATGCGATTCCACTGCGGGTTAAGGTTCTTAGGGACCTAAACCCAACTGCGATGAGGGTGCGGCAGCATCTGTGCACCTCGGCCAGCGCTAGGGCGAACACTGGCCGCACGAGGACGAGCGCCCAAAACGCGTTTGCGAAACACCTCTATAATTAAGACGCAGCACTAGTAGGGAGCAGTGATTCCAGCAGCAATGTAATGAAGCAACAAGAGGAAGAACGAGTCTTGAGCTTCAGGTCGACGCGCTCATGGTCTTTCTCCGTGAGTAGGAGGAGAGGCGTGGAAGGATTGGCCCGTGGGTACGTGGGCAACGACTAGACTGGTTGGAGCGACACCTGGCACTCCGGTCGATGCGTCTTGCGCCTCGGCGGAGGTCGCTGCGTCTTCCCAGTCAAGATCGGCATCGTGGTAGAAGAAGTCGCGAAGATGCCACTTCAGATTCAACGTCCTTTCGTCATGGCCAGATCTCCGCGATATTCTCAACCATGATCGTCACTTGACGTCCACATCTTCCATATCTTGTCGGCCATAATGTTGCGCATGCCCCGCTTAATGGCCTTCTCTCTGTCTGAGTTGTCGGATCACAAGACCAGCCAAACCTGTTCCGGCACTCCGTCTCCGAGCAAGCCGACTCCGCGCTCCATCGCTTTGTCTGGTAGGGTAAATGAGTCTGAACACCCGTCCGAATTAAAGGCCTCATTTAGGTAAGTTATAGTCCGATCAGTCTTACCAGCCACTATAAGCTGCTTCGATTCTTGCAAAGCCTTGCTTGCTGCGTCTGCAGGGATTCTCTGCACGGGCCCAATAGATTCGCTTATAGACATAGAAGACCGCCAAAATGATCGAATCCAGAACAGAAGTATCCCAAACACATCCCCAGAAGTCCCTGCTCCTTAGGGTCTGGCCGTGTCCTTGCAGGATGGCTGCTACAAGCAGGCGAAAGGCGATGTTGATGAGGCGCACACGTCCGAGCGAATAACATACCTTGTCACGTCCACTCGGCTGCACAAGAGAGAGAGAGAGAGAGAGAGAGAGAGAGAGAGAGAGAGAGAAAACTAAATCGCGTCATTTTTCTTCCCGGTGCTTTCCATGTCGCACGAGGTGCGGAAATGTCACGGCACCCATGCAACCGAACTTTCGCAAGACAGCGTCGATTCGGCTGCACGCGGTGAGCAACTTCCCGTACTTCCCCGGGGCTTTGTGTGTAGCACGAGGCGCGTAATTAAATGTCACGGCACCCATGCAACCGAACTTTCGCAAGACAGCGTCGATTCGGCTGCACGCGGTGAGCGTTGAACTTCTAGGGAGGCACCGAGCTTTCGCAAGACAGCGTCGACTCGGTAATGAATGAAGTTCTAGGGAGGCACCGAGCTTTCGCAAGACAGCGTCGACTCGGCAATCAAAAGGGTATGAACAGCAATGCAGCCAAAGCTTCGTCGCAGAGCGGCACGGGTTTTCGCTATTGATGTAACCAAGTACACAGAGACCCCTTTTCCCGGGCACCTGGCGCCATGGCAATGACGCGACTCGGCAAAGGCCTGGGCAGCCAGACCAATGCCCAAACCACCGAAGAATCCAAATCCGAACATGAAGGCCCGACTCACGAATCGAGGGTCGGGTTAGTGTGTGGAAGCTTGACAGGCTTACCATCTACAAAAGAGCATGATGTTGGGTGTATTTGATGGGGTGCAACCTACCCGGGACCTATGTTCTGCTCGTCGACTATATGGTCTATGAACATACATACAGACCGAGCAGGCGAACACCGATCATCATGGTTCCGACACTTCGAGGGCAAGGGCAACTCGCATTCATCGGAGGGCTTTCGCATTAGCTCAAAGTACGGAAGGTATAGACCAGAGCATGATGCGGGGTTTATTCACTGGGGTGCACCTTACCGCGACACCGAGGGTTTGGCTAGGACCTACATTCTCCTCGTCGGACAACGATCATCATGGCTTCGTTGCTTGGAGGGCGAGGACAACTTACATTCATGGGAAGGCTTTGGAATCAGGTCAAAGTACGGAGCCAGCAGTAGCTGCAAATCCTGGCTTGGAACCTCCAGAGGCGTCATGGTCACGAGAGTCGAGAAGGGACTCAGATGGAAGAACGAGCACGCAGGCAAACGGCAGCCTAGGGAAACCACGTGTGAATTGTTTTCACATGCGATTCCACTGCGGGTTAAGGTTCTTAGGGACCTAAACCAAACTGCGATGAGGGTGCGGCAGCATCTGTGCACCTGGGCCGCACGAGGACCAGCGCCAAAAACGTGTTTGCGCAAACCCTCTACAATTAAGACGCAGCACTAGTAGGGAGCAGTGATTCCAGCAGCAATGCAATGAAGCAACAAAGGGAGGAAGAGGAAGAACAGGCCTTGAGCTTCAGGTCGAAAGGATTGGCCCGTGGGGCGCCGGTCGTTGCGTCTTGCGCCTCGATTGGCCCGCGTGGTGCGCCGGTCGTTGCGTCTCGTGCGCCTCGGCGGATGTCGCGTCGTACCAGTCAAGATCGGCATCGTCGTAGAAGAAGCGCCGTGGAAGAAATGCTGAAGACGGCCCTTCAAGGTCAAGTCAACGTCCCATGGCCAGATCTCCACATCTTCGCTGACATCAGGTCGCGCATGCTCCGCCGCATGGCCTTTGCAAGCTGACTCGAAGTCGTGGATAGGATAGGTCTTGTCTTGGGTCTTCGAAGTAGTCACGACTGCACTGGGTCGGGGGCCTTTTAACCAAGTCTAGTCACTCATAGTTGCGGGGGTTTTACTTCCCATTCGCTTTGTCTGGTAGGGTAAATGAGTCTGAACACCCGTCCGAATTAAAGGCCTCATTTAGGTAACTTATAGTCCGGTCAGTCTTACCAGCCACTATAAGCTGCGTTGATTCTTGCAAAGCCTTGCTTGCTGCGTCTGCAGGGATTCTCTGCACGGGCCCAATAGATTCGCTTATAGACATAGAAGACCGCCAAAATGATCGAATCCAGAACAGAAGTATCCCAAACACATCCCCAGAAGTCCCTGCTCCTTAGGGTCTGGCCGTGTCCTTGCAGGATGGCTGCTACAAGCAGGCGAAAGGCGATGTTGATGAGGCGCACACGTCCGAGCGAATAACATACCTTGTCACGTCCACTCGGCTGCACAAGAGAGAGAGAGAGAGCGAGAGAGAGAGAGAGAGAGAGAGAGAGAGAGAGAGAGAGAGAGAGAGAGAGAGAGAGAGAGAGAGAGAGAGAAAACTAAATCGCGTCATTTTTCTTCCCGGTGCTTTCCATGTCGCACGAGGTGCGGAAATGTCACGGCACCCATGCAACCGAACTTTCGCAAGACAGCGTCGATTCGGCTGCACGCGGTGAGCAACTTCCCGTACTTCCCCGGGGCTTTGTGTGTAGCACGAGGCGCGTAATTAAATGTCACGGCACCCATGCAACCGAACTTTCGCAAGACAGCGTCGATTCGGCTGCACGCGGTGAGCAACTTCCCGTGCTTCCCCGGGGCTTTGTGTGTAGCACGACGCGCGTAAATGTCACGGCACCCATGCAACCGAACTTTCGCAAGACAGCGTCGATTCGGCTGCACGCGGCGAGCAACGTCGCCTACTTCTAAGAGCAAGCTTCAGAGCCCCAGACGGCGTAAGAAGTCCTCCGTCTGCTGATCGGGGTCTTTCGCCCATCCGCGAGCGTTCTTCCCGGAAGAGGAGCAGTGCACATCGAAGTTAGGGAGGCTGGCGTAGTACTGCATGCACTGCACACAGCCAGCGCTGGCCGCATATAGAAATTTGTACTCCAGTTGACGATCTTCATCCAGATGTGCATGCCTTCGCCAGTTCCGGTAATGAGGCTGGTTTTCACAAGGTGTGTAATCCACCGATGTATCACTACTCTCACTAGACATGCTGCTTGACGACGAGGTATCCCGCGGAACTTCGCCTGTCTCTGCGGCCGTAGGGCTTGGTGACCTCGGAGCGGAGGAAGGGCCAGCACCTCCGGCCGCAGCGCTGGGTGTCCGCGAAGGGAAACTTGCCCATGCAACACCGCAGCCCGGTGTCTGTGAAGCAGAACTGGGACCACAGTCTTCGCTCGCAACGTCAGGCGGCGACGAGGGTGGCGGAGGGACATTTCTTGCCCAATGAACTCGAAATGTCTGAGAGGGAATGGCAGCGCCAGCAGCAGCACAGCCTCCGCCCGTGGTGTTGGGTTGCCGCGGAAGGGCTTTAGGCCAAACATGCCGCGGAGAGGCACTTGGCCATGCTGAAAACGGTTTTTGCCGAATCTCACACCATCGCTCAAACCTTTCCATCTCAGTGGCGAGCCACGTCTGGAACCCTGCGTCTCCGGCTTTGTTTGGACGACCGTCTCTCCGTAGCATGCGATACTTGTTCCTCACAGTGTCCACGTCCATCCATTTAGCACTGTCAGGATCGAGCCGCAATTTGTTCAAAAAAACACCGAAATCCGCCATCGAGCAACTGAGCTTTCGCAAGACAGCGTCGACTCAGCGATTCCCCGGGAAACTATGAACGTCGACGGAGCCAAAAGCTTCGTTGAACAACCACCATGTCGCATGAGGCAAGTTTCAAACTGAGAACAGGGCTCGTGCACCAAAGCATACATGGACGTCTTTGTAGAGCGCGAGCAATCACCTGATGCAAGGCGGCTGCATAGAGTCTATAGAGGCAAATGTCAGGATATGCAACAAGTCCAAGCTGAAACTCGACCGAGGAGCAATCCTGAATCCGTTAAAGTGCCCTACAAAGCAAACCAGACAAGAGGTTTCCACGTCATCAGCCCCAGTCGACCGTCCCGGCCTGTGAACGGATCACTTTGCACATTCCGGGCACCTTCGCAAGTGCCGGGAGCAGTTCGACCACAAGCGATGATTTACTGGGCCTCGCGAACCTGGTGCATCCATTCTGTTTGTTAGCTGCATAGCACTCACAAGGAGGTCTCCAGGCCAAGGTTTAAGGTGTTTAAGATGTACGCTTCATATGACCGCTCTGGTTGCGGTCACCCACAGCGAGTGATCCACGATCAGGGGCCTACGCGGAGCCTCGCAAAGCCAGCGCATGATGGTTCTCTGCTAGCTGGATACGGCTTCGTACAAGATCTCCAGGCAGCAGCTGAAGAACCCAACAATGACTGCGGCGCTTAGCAGAAGCAATCCATGAAGACTATGACCAAAGTTGAAATCGGACAGGATGCGATACCCGAAGAACAAAACCACCGTGGCAGGCGACCACTGGGTCCACCGTCGTTCCGGGTGAAGTGTCAGCAGCTTCATGGCAGTAGCTTGACGAATGCTTCCAAGCTGGGGTCAGCTCCACTGCGCTCGGACCCGAGCAGAAACTCAGAAGAGAACTCTTCTGCCGGCACGTCCCGCTCCGAGTGTCTTCGCGGCTCGACGTTTAGGAGCTCTCACGAGCTCATCCCAATCTGCTTCGGGAGTTGTCCAGCTGCAAGAACTTGCAGGACGCATCGGGAGACACGTGTTACAGCACATTGCCAATCCAACCTGGAACCAGGCTCCCCGTGCTTGGTCAAGGCTGCGTAGGTGCTCGGACGTGTTTCATCACCTTCTTCGTGGTCATCGACAGAGAGATGAGAGCGACGGCTAAGGTTCGCCCATTCCATGTGGTTTGGCCGCTCTCCAGTTCCAAAAGCCGACGAAGGAGCAGAATTCAGGAATTTTCTTAATTCTTAACTCGACCTTCCTCAAGGAGCATGATTCCCACGATCTGAAATCATTCCAACTGGCTCGTTTTTCTTTCCCCCGTCCTACTTCCAAAAGCGACAGGTCTAACGTCTCGACAAGAGAAGCGTGTTTTACAACTCACAGAGCTTTGTGCTTCGGTCGACCGCCCCGGCCTACCAAGAAAAGCGATACTCGACTTGGACCGTCCCGAAGACGTCGGTACCTGCCACAACACACACGGGTGCGCTACGATGACAGCCCAAAGCGGCCACACACATGCTTCCACATGCCGGCAAGCGAATCGACAAGGATTTTCTGATCAATAGCAAGCACAGCAAACCACAAAACCCCACACCCTGACTTAAGCATCCCTTTCTGTAATGGCCTCCCCGGCGTCTTTGCAAAGACGAACGTGCTCTGACAGTCATGCGGACCGGAGACTTAGGCCACCCCCATTCGGCCGAGATATGGGGTCACCCCGCTCTGCCATGGGGATATCAGGCGAAGGCTCTCAACGACCACTAGCAGCTGCAAGCATTTGCCCGCGCTATGCTTATGTCGCCCTCTGCTCGCAAAGAAGCAGGACGTCGTGGTCGTCGTGGTGCCATCCCAGAGTTCGCAGCGGATACTTCTGCCCCCGACATTGTGTACCTTCTGCTGGACTTGGCCAACAGCTTGGCGCAAGAGCCGAACGTCGGGTCGGCCATGGCAAGAGCGGTAGTCGAATTTAGTTCGACTGTGGCGCGGGTACGTGGCATCAAATGGTAGCTGCAAAAACTGGCGAGCGAGCGAAGAGCTGCCGTTTGTTAGAACACGATACATCAAACCCCATTCTGAACATGACTATGCGCAAGCAACACCATTCTTCGGCCTCCCATGGAAGAGCTTGGGTCACCGAGGCTACGTCATTTTTGGGGAGGGGCCACCTGGCACGTTAGCGCATGTGTCCAGATGTCATAGCCAGATGCCCGCTGGCCGTTGGCCCCAACCCCCCCCTAGACTACAGGACCCCAGTGCCCTTGCCCTCGCTCCACACCCGGCCAACAGTGTGTCGGTAGCTGCCAAAAATTGGCGGGCATGCAGCTGCCGCTTGGTAGAGCAACATACACCAAACTCCATTCTGAACATGTTGGCACTCGTGACAAACACAACCGAACAGCAAGCCAAGCAAGGTGCTCTGCTCAATAACACAACCACGTCCCAAGAACGGACGGCCCCCCTTCTTTGTTCGGAACCTGGAAGTCTGGCCCGGACAACAGGATCCAAGGTCGCAGAAAATCCAGCCTTTGCCCCAGCACGGCGCATTAGCCCATAAGCCCGGCTGTCATCTACCCCCTGCCCTGGGGTAGGTTGGCCTCAAGGCAAAACCGAACGCCTCACACCTGGCCAATGGTGTGGGGAGCAACCCCGATGGGGCAGGGGTTTACTCCTTAGGTAAGGCAACCCCGAAGAGGTTCGACTGGCACTCTGCCTCGGCACTCTGCCTCTGTCGTCGATCCAAGAGAACAGAAAGCATGTGCTCAGCAGAAAGAGATATAGCCTAATCATGGGTTAGCGGCCTCCCCCATTTGCTGAAACCCACCCCACTCGGCCAAGGTGGGTCGCCATGCTCACAGGGAAATATTATGATAACAGCTGAGCTGGCAAGTCAAAGATTCGTTCACTTCAATCGTTGAGAGACAAGTACAACTTGGACTTCAACACCATGCGCAAAGCAAAACCGAACGCCTCACACCTGGCCAACGGTGTGGAAGCAACCCGGAAGGGGCAGGGGTCGGCTCCCGACGTAAGGCAAACATTCGAAGATCGACCGGCACTCTGCCTCTGTTGATTCAAGTGCACAACAACACAGACATGTCACAAGATTCGATCAAGCTCGACTCAATATCAACCGTCTCCAACGCCCGCGTGCTTAAAGTGTTAGAGTAAGGCTCGTGCAGCAAAGCAGCGATGGAGGTTCTCGTAGAGCGCGAGAAATCACCTGATGCAAGGGGGCTGCGTAGAGCTACACATCGTGCAGAACCCGCGCCTTTCGGAATCCTTCTTTTTGTGTCACAGCCTCTTCTCATCACACAGCCTATTCTACCGCGCCACCGAACTTTCGCAAGACAGCGTCGATTCGTTAATGTTAGGCGCAAATCTACGCTCGGCACTAAGCGCTCTGCCACTGCGCTTCAATCGAGAACAGCAGTGTGCCGTCTGCGCCCAACGACTCACGACGAAGCGGCATGTGAAGGCGAAACCATCCGGGGTTCTGGGGGGTCTTTTCCAACAGGCCCATTTCCTCAGTGGCAGCGACAAGAGAATTGTTAAGGCAAGGACACCCAGGCTTTCGAGGTTGTTATTCCACACGCAAATGTCAATGCAGCACTTTTATTGCAAGACACCATGAGCGTCGTGTACCCCATCGGCGTAAAGGTGATAGCGTGAGCTCTGACGGTGTGAGGATCACCCGAACGTCCAGTGGCAATTTCTCCATCCCACGTCGTCATGTCCGAGTCCAGGCACCGATGAATGGCCTCGACCGACCGTTATACTAGCAACAGCAGACTTTGCATGTGCTAGCACGGGCATGCCACAGCAAGCACAGCCGAGATGCCAAAACGGCGGTAGGACGAAGTCCCCAGCGGTTCTTGAAGGAACCCACGACTGCCTGTCCGGCCAACCCCTGATCGGATTGAACGGGCGTCAAACCCACGTAGACTCGCACCTCCGTCACGACGGGAATGGTCATGGCTCCGGAATGCATCTGGGGAGGCACCGAGCTTTCGCAAGACAGCGTCGACTGGCAAATATGAACAGGATGGAGCCAAAGCTTCGTCTACAAATCGTCAAGCTGTGGAGACCTCACGTCCCTCTTAGGCCTGACATGTACAGCATCAAGGACGAAAGACTTTAAAGGATTCTATCGCTGCCATGCTATACCTTGCATATCTACCCAGCCACGCCTGTCCTGCAAGGGTTGTAAGTAGACAATCAAACGTTGTCCTCCGCCGGCGTCGTCCACGCTGGCTCTTTCGCAAGACAGCGTCGAAGCCATGCAGCAACGAGTGAAACTAGGGAAACTACTGAAGGCGGTGCAAACCGCCGGCGTCGTCCACGCTGGCTCTTTCGCAAGACAGCGTCGAAGCCATGCAGCAACGAGCGAAACTAGGGAAACTACTGAAGGCGGTGCAAAGCCAAGAGCACGTAGTCGCGGCGTCTCCACGCTCTTAGAGCTGGTCGAGCCGCTAAAATGCGCCCCACAGCTTCCGCCGCGCTGCACCTTGTGTCCTGCATCAACCATGCGCAAAGGGCCGCAGGGCTGCGATTGATGCCGCCGAAGCAGTGGAAGAGCACGTTGAAGTCCTTGCCCTCCTTTCTGCAGGCTGTGCGTGCACTCGACAGAGCATCAGCCATGCCTTTCCAAGTTTGGGTGCAGTTCTGCGTGCATTCCAAGAACCAGTCCGGATGCTGGCTGTACCTGACCTGGTGGTCGTCCAGCTCGACTTGCAAGTGAAGCACACCGCAATCGAGGAAGTGCTTGTTCCAATCTCTCGGAGTTCCTTTCACTTGCATCTCTGTTTTCCAACAAATGCTGACAACAACTGTAACAGGAACTTTCGTGTGCAACTCCACATTGTGGAGGTCCGCTGCCGAGCGCAAGCTGCCGAGCAGACACTTCTCGCCGGGCTCGGAGCTCACCACCACAGCGTCGAGAGGCCACTCCGAGATGTCCCCGAAGTTGTAGGACTCGCCCCAAACAATGTAGTCCATGTCCGACCAAGGTCCATGCTCGTATTTGTTTGCAATTTCGAGCTGCCAAGTTCGAATAAATGTTTCTTCCGCATCTGACATAGCCGACGAAGCAGAAGAAGCAGAAGACGAAGAAGCGGCCAGGGCATCCATATGTGCAAAGTAGCAAGCAGGCTCGAAGGAACTAGGTCTCTCGGGCCAAAGCTGTCAGTACAAGCAAGCAGAGAGAACACTCCGGTCACGACAATTCGCTCCACGCGATCCCTCACTTCCTGCCATTCTCCAGGCTGATCATTTCCACGATCTCGTCCTCAGACGTTTCAGTGATTACCTTGATAATCTCTGTGATTTTACCACTGGATGATGCATGTGCTACAGTAATGGTCCAGGTCATTGGGTCTCGTGCGACAGCAGCTTTGGCCGCGAGCTAGACACACAGCCCGCTGGCGGAATGCAGCTTTCGCAAGACAGCGTCGACTGCTCCGTGTGAGACGTTTGCAAAACCGTACCCTCGCTTGCTGCAGGTCCGTGACCTGCAGCACAAGGATTGAGAGGGTCGGCATATCCTTCTCACAAGACAAAAACTACACCTTGTATCCAGTCACCTTGTCTCCTGTTTTCCAGGTCTCGCAAGACAGGCCAAAGGAGCCAGTACACTACATAAAGCACATCCGTGTTCACTTGAATCTGCGGGAAGTCGAAGTCCTGCTCGTTGGGTGGGAAAAGGTACTCGGGGTATCCTAAGGACATCCTCGCATCCAGATACTCACCAATGAGACGATTCACATTTCCAGGCAGGCCTTGCAACTCCAAACTATCAGCGCCCGAGGTCCATAGCAGCGCCACAGTGATGGCCACGGGAGCCGACATCTAAACTGCTATCATCGCGCCGAGCTTGAGCCGGTTGTGCAGCTGAAGCAGGAATGTCAAGGTCGGTGTCGATTAGAATGTGCGTCGCAGGACACGCCCAGCTTTACATTCCGTTGCAAGGCTGCCTAGGATGCCGGAAGAGCCCCGGAAGAGCCCCTCCGCTGTCGGTTGGAAACCGACAGCGGAGGCCAGACACGCAATCCACTCGCGAAATGCAGCTTTCGCAAGACAGCGTCGACTGCTCCGCGTGGGGACTTTTTGCAAAACAATACTATCGTTGCTTCGAACAGGTCAGTGACCTGCAGAAACAAAGGGACCTCAAGGCGCACGGAAGCCGTGCAACGGCATTCCCGGCGCGAACTCCGGGTCCATAATTTCTTGGATCCTGCGCAGCAGCTGCACGATCCTTTCGTGTTCCCGAGACCAATCTTGCATGGTACGCATCAGCTCAGCTAACTGCACGTTCATTCGCGCTTGATCCAGCAGCATGTTGTTCAGCTGACCTTGAAATGTATGCACAAGGACCTCATAATTCACTGGAGTGGGGTACAAGTTTGCATTCGCGCTGGTGTCCGATCCAACTCCATCCTCGCGAGAATCCTGTTGCGCTTGGTCCGGACCTTCCACCGTGGATGTAGTTGCATCTCCAGGA
>CAJNDT010003362.1:0-23516 GCA_905221615.1 Symbiodinium sp. CCMP2592 | reverse complement strand
GAAACTGCGAAGATAGCAAGAACTTTGCCATACTCCAACGCCTGACGACAGACTTCCTCCTATATGTCCCGCCAGATGCTCCGCAAGACGCCTGTTATGGAGCCTTGATGCTGGTGCCCGACATGGTTGAAGCTGCGCTTCGCGCAAGAGCCAGCAAGACACTTTCGAGAAGTATGCAAGACCTGCGCCAGAGAGTCAGCTCGGACTGGGACTTCGTCGGCAACCTGCACGTCGAGTTGCGGCAGTGCCAGCAAGACGCAAGAGGAGCACTTCGCCATTCGCTTTGTGCCTGGGCTCGGGTTCGGCAAGATGGTCTGTACAGCGGCATCCTAATGTCGGACGACGGCCAGAGGAAATTTGCCGATTTGGAGGACATCATCTTGCAAGAGATCGCCATTCTAGGCTGCTCGATCGGAGGCAAGACCTTGGCCGCGAACTTTAGTGAGCTAGAGCAGATCATTCGTGAAGAAGCAAGAAGCAACGTGCTTACACTGAACATGGAAGATCTGCTCATCACGTTGCTGGCGTCTGCTCATCGACGCTGCCAGATGAAGACCTTGCAAGACTTCATCCTGTCGGATAATGTCTGGAAGCGCACATACACATGGGTGCAGAAAAGACTCCGGCAAGAAGTCGGTTTCACCGACACGGACTAGCCGCAAGAGGGCACGGTTCGTGATGCAAAGGCTGCGCCGCCGTCGTCAGTTTTGCTTATGGCAATGCAGAAGGAATTGCAGGGCTGGGCGCCGCTGCGAGGCCGTGAGCCGCAAGAACTTCGTCAGCAACAAAAACAGACGCTGCTGTCCGCCTGCCCTGCAGCCGCACTGCTCGCCTCCCTACACCTACCTACCTGCTTCGTTCACTGCCTGACCAGGTGCTGGTCGCAGGCGGACTTCGACCACCACTCGACTGCAGTGCAAGAAGGCACACCGCCTTCAGTCAGTAAGTCACACATGCGCAGTTCCTAGCCTAGTCCATTGGTTCACTAATCTTTGCCTCCGTGCACCTTTGCATAATTAGCTGCCTAGCTGCAGTCAGTGGTTGATGAGAAAATACTAATATTTCAATTTCTTCTCATCTGTTTAACAGAAGTTGCTCGCTTCTATCTTAGTCAGTTAGTTAGTTACGTAGTTTTAGTGGGTTAAACACCGAGGAGTAGTAGTTCATAGTGACTTACTTCAGCTGCCAGACCTGTAGGTGGGTGGTGTAGTGTGCACTTGTTCTTTACTATTATTATTATTGCTGCCGTCCATGTATTGTTCCTACAATTACATTCTCCAACTAATGGAAAACAATAGATAGATAGGTATGCAACTCGTGGAGTGCAGCCATTCACTGCTGCTAAAAACATACTGATACTGCTACTACATACAATAAGCGCAACAATTTACTCAAGTATGCAGCGATGTCCCTAAACCTTAAACCCTGGAAAACAACATAAGCCCTAAACCCTACAGTAGATGCTGGTAGAACAATCAATGAGAGAGGGTCTAGGGTTTAGGGGTTTAAGCTGGACATGCTACATTCCGTTATGACAGTACATTAATGTGTATCATTATTAGTGCTGCTAGGCAGCAGGCAGCAGCAGCAGCAGCAGCAGCAGCACTGGCAGCATCGGCAGCAGCAGTACTAGTAGTAATGGTAGTAGTAGTAGTAGTAGTAGTAGTAGTAGTAGTAGTAGTAGTACTAGTAGTAGTACTAGTAGTAGTAGCAGCAGTAGTAGTAGTAGTAGTTAGTAGTAGCCCTCCTTCTAGTAGCAGCAGTGCTAGAAGGAAGTAAGTCGGAGTAGCAGCATAGTAGTTCTAGTAATTGTAGTTGTACTCGTCGTCGTCGTCGTCGTAGCAGCACAAGTACAGTTAGGACTCGTGGCAAGAGTAAGTAGAAGTGGCACTGTCACTAAGTACCAGTAGGAGTAGCAGTAGTAGTAGTAGTAGTAGTAGTAGTAGTAGTATACCGCTAGAAATAGTGGGACTACAGGAGCAGTACTATTATTCATTCATCATCGCCTAGTGGCAAAGTACCACTCTTCGCAATAGGAGCAAGTGGTAGTAACTGCGGTGAGGTCAGTCAGTTCTAAATGGAGGAGGAAAAGTGCCAGCAATAGTAGTAGTATTACTAGTACTACAGCATTACAAGTCCTAGTAGTAGCAGCGGCACTATCACTAACTAGCAGTAGCCGTAGCACTAGAAAGTAGTCGTAGTACTAGTAGTAGAAGAAGTAGTAGTAGTCCTCGTCGTAGGACTAGTGGTAGTAGTACTAGGACTAGTAGTAGTAGTAGTAGTAGTAGTAGTAATAGTAGTAGTAGTAGTAGTATCAGTACTACTACTACTACTACTACTACTACTACTACTACTACTACTACTACTACTACTACTATTCCTACTACTTCTATTACGACTACTACTACTGCTAGTACTGCTACTGCTACTACTGCTACTACTACTACTACTAGTGCTGCTACTACTACTGCTACTACTACTACTAGTACTAGTACTACTACTACTACTACTACTACTACTACCACGACTAAACTACTATTGCTTCTTGCACAACTACTTTTGGTATTATTCGCTACTACTGCTGCTACTACAAATACTACTAGTAGTATTACTAGTCCTGTTACTACCACTACTACTACCACCACTACTACTACTACTGCTTCTACGACAACGACTACTACTCCTACAGCCAGTAGCCACAAGCTGGAATACTAGCACGTACTACTAGTAAAACAACGAAGAATAGGAGTACTGTCAGTACTAGTGCTACTACTACTACTACTACTACTACTACTACTACTACTACTACTATCACTACTGCTACCACTACCACTACAACCACTATACTACTGCCGCGGCTGCTTGCTGCTTGTACTACTACGACTACGACTACTACTACTACTACTACTACTACTACTACTACTACTAGTACTACTACTACAACTACAACTACAACTCCTACTACTACTGCTACCAGTACGACCATTGTTTCTTCTACTGCTGCAGGACTGTTCTGAGGAGAGCTGCTAGCAGTACAGTTCCCAATAGGACGACTGACTGCTACTGTAATATTACCATTATTACTCAATTACTCCTCCATGCAGCTGCTGCTTGCTGATGCTGCTGCCATTACTACTACTACTACTACTACTTTTTAAATTCTTTTTACTACTACTACTACTACTACTACTACTACTACTACTACTACTACTACTACTACTACTTCTACTACTACTACTACTACTACTACTACTTTACAACTCCTGCTACTGCTACTGGTACTACTACTACTACTACTACTACTACTACTACTACTACTACTACTACTACTACGACTAATAGCACAACAACTACTATTGCATGCAGTGCCGATCTTCAACAATGCAGCTGCTGCCTGCGCTTTAGCCATCACCAAGACAGCAGCACCAACCACATGACATGGAAAACCACGATCTGAGACGAGACACCGACGATTTGAAGACGCAAGACCAAGCGTTATTAGTCTGTTACTGATGCAGAGAGACGAAAACTTGACAAACAACTGCCAACATGACGCGTCGCCTCAATCAGCAAGAGATAAAATCAACGCATGCAGCGGTAATGAAAACTTGCCATGCATGATTATCTTCCACCGGGCGCAAGAAGCTCCATTAACTTCTACTACTGGGTATTTAGCGTTTGGCATCTCGGATGGCGCATGCAATGCTTGCTTCGTAACTTGATGCTGCAAGAGGCTTCGACTCACACCGAAGTAAGAGAGCATGCACCCCGCCTAGTACATGCTGCTAGATTGTGAGTGACTGAATCGGCAACAATGCTCGCTCGGGATGGACTTGAAAGGCTTGCCGTTTCGGTTTGGGGTTGCCCTGAGCAAGATACCGTTTGACGGGCAGCTAGAAGACCCAAGCAAAGAACAGCCGCAGTTGGCCAGAGAATGCCCAGTGTGTGGCAACGCATCCTATCGCAGGCCAAGGCCAGAGGCGGCAAAAGCATGGCGCTCAGAAGCAATAAGACAATCTGTCGAATTTCAGTGGTGTTCCACGGTCAGTGACTACAATTATCAATCACCAGTTTGCCTTGCTTACGCGGTCGCATTCTGTGCTCGTAATTTTTGTGGTGTAACATATCTTGACTTCTGATGTCAGACTTGCATGCCTGACTCGAGGCCAAGACCTTCACTTTCCGCCTTGGCGCAAACCCGCTTGCCGCGGGCTCCGTGCCTGTCGATGATGTTAAGTTACGTGTCAGGGGACTGCACGACCACGATTTCCAAGCAAGACTTCGTTAAGTCCTACTCCCACTTCCGCTTCAATTCCTGCTCCCGATGCTTTTTCTCGCAACCGATTGCCATCACTGCTGCTAGTCCCGCAAGAACCAGCCTGAGCAGTCCGATTCCGTCTTTCCTGCTTTCATTGCTTAAATGATGTTAGTCATCGAATTCGTCTAGGACAGCAGCTCTCGTTTAAAGTCGTTGGACGAATTGAATCGGGCAGGTTGTGCTTCCAGCACGCGAAGGCGGCCGTGCTGGTGCATGATTTCTTCGGCTTTCGATGAAATAAAGTAAGTACGTAACACGACAGAGTGACAACTTGAGTGAGGTTTGACTCTTGCCGCCGGTCATGCCCTCTACTCAAGCCGAGTCAGTCACGGAGTCAGACTCACGCAGCCCGAATGAGCTTGATCGTGTTCTTTTGTTCAGTCTAGCTAGTTTGGGGTCCGCGCACAGCCACGATCATTGATTCAATATTGATGGATAAACCTTGTCAAAGTACTGAGGGAAACTAGCCCATGTGCTGTCCTCGCGCTCTTAAAGTTGCTGTCGCTCCTGCCTTGCTGCTCAGACTGCAATGGCGCATTCGTCCGTCGGTATGAAGCGGAAAGCGCACATTGACCCAGAGACTTGGCAAGAGATGCAAGAGCAAGACGTCGAAGATCAGGAGCAAGAGCTGCTAGAGTGGCGAGTCTTAGCAGCCGATTTGATGGCTGAGAAAAGGGAACTCCTGGACATGCTCGCCGAATCCCAAGCTGTGGTTCAGGACCTCTTGCGCAAGACTGCGGCTTATGCTGATCTCGTACACAACCTGAAGCAAGACTTGCAAGAGGTGCAAGATGTGCTTGCAGGTATGCCAGCTTTCCAGGACAAGCAAGATGCACAGGATCAGAGAGATCAGGGAGCAAGAGTCTCCAGCCTCAGTGCTCTTGTGCAGGACAAGCAAGAGGCAGAGGATCAGCAGGCAAAAGTCTCCGGGGTGAGTCCTGCTTTCCAGGAGAAGCAAGAGGCAGAGGATCAGCAAGCACGAGTCTCCCGCGTGAGTGCTGCCCTGCTAGCGAATCACACCCCTTCAATTTTGGATGACCAGCAAGATGCACAATGCCTCATCAGCTGGAGCCTAGGGTACGAAGGGTTCCCGGACACGGCAAGATCCTGAGCTAGCAGTTAACTTAAGATGGTTGGTTGAAAAGTAACATCATCCTTGCCGTGGAAAACCCACCCTGTAAGAGCGTTCGATGCCGGCAAGACAACAGCGAAGGTGTCAATTATCCTATGTCAATCCCCCAAGCCACCATGCCCCGAATGCCTGTGATGTGCACGAGGTAGCAGCATGATTCCAATTAGACATTAATGACAACTCTTCCCCTATCTTCGATTCATTCATCCCCACCCCTGCTTCTAGTCGCACACATGGTGTTGTTGTGCTGCGAGCAATTAAGATGGATGACTTAACTATTACTGCTGCTACTCCTGCCAGGACTACTACTACTACTACTACTACTACTACTACTACTACTACTACTACTACTACTACTACTACTCTTACTACTCTTACTACTCTTACTACTCTTACTACTCTTACTACTCTTACTACTCTTACTACTCTTACTACTCTTACTACTCTTACTACTCTCTACTACTACTACTACTACTACTACTACTACTACTACTACTACTACTACTACTACTACTACTACTACTACTACTACTACTACTACTACTACTACTACTACTACTACTACTGCTGCTACTACTACTACTACTACTACTACTACTACTACTACTACTACTACCTTGTAACTGTACATAGTCTGCGGGCTGGCTGTTGTGCTGTATGCTTTTATGCATGCTCTTCTGTAATTCGTATTCATAACATTTTTGGCTCAAGTGAGCACGGCAGTGTGTCGTTGGTAGCTTCTCGTTGCCGCGACGCAATTGCGCGCAGCCCGTCCTGGGCGGACGTTCGACCTGTCACGGTCGTTGGACTTTCTGCTTGGACGGAAAACGAGGGTGCGTGCTGCCCCTTTGGGTTTCCGTTCTCCACAATTGGGGGCTGTTCTGGGAAACGGCCACCCAGGCGGCTGCTGCGCCGCAATCTTTTAACGTGGCCTCGAAGGCGCGCTTGTCGTGCGCCTTGAGGCCGTGGTCCTGTGTGGCACGGGGCTCTCTCCTTCGCTAGGCGACCATGAGCGCTGAGGTCGAAGGTCAGCCGGAAGGAGCCACGTTGCTGAGGTGCATCGAGGATGGGTCAGTGGAGTACCCGGAGAAGATGCCCTTTATGTACTGGCTCCGTTGGCGTAAGGAAACGGGGTCCCGTCCCACCAAGAAGAAGGACGGACGATCCACGACGCTAGCAGATGAACAGCGTCTGTGGAAGGAGACGATGGAATTCCTCTACGACAACTTCGATGCCGAAGAGGAAGAGGAAGAAGATGAAGAGGAAGATGAGGAAGCTCCAGCTGCGGAAGCGGGCCCGGGTGCTCAGGATGGCGATCCGGGCCCCAGCTCTGAAGAGCTTCTGCCGGAGGCCGGGGTACCGGCTCCGCGTCCTGCCGCTGCGCCGGCGGACGTGGCCGAGACGGCGCGCCGTGTTGGTGCGCTTGCTCTCTCGCCGGTGGCCGGCGGCCCGGCCCGTTCCGGGCCTCCCTCGTCTGCTGGGACGGGTGGTCCCGTCACGGCGGAGACCCTGCAGGCGGACCTGCGGGAGCTCTACCGTCCCGACCAGGAACCGGTCGCGGATTACCTGACGCGGGTTTCAAGGCTGGTTGTGGCCTTGAAGGCGCACCAGGCAGAGGTCACGGTGGAGGATCTTGAGAAGATCACTACCAAGGCCACCATCCTTGCCGAGGAATACGGCAAAATGGGAGGTGACTGGCACCCTGCCAGGATGGTGCGGGCCCTGCGCACCAGGTTTACCGTTGCCGCGGTTTCTCTTGGGTCGGAAGACCGAGAGGAGGTCGAGAAGGAGATCTCGTGCCTCGGCGAGCTGATCTTGGCCCTGGGAGGCAAGAGCAGCGGCGATCCCGAGAAGGTTTGGAGCACTCCTTCTTCTGTCCCGGCCCTGGCGGCCCGGACGGGCGCCGTTGCGGAGTCGGGCTCTAAGTCCGGAGCACCGGCGCCTCTCCCGGTGGACCTTCAGCTCGCGATCCCTGAGATCCGCAACCTGGTCCGGGGGACTCACCCCTGAAGTCCCGCCTTGCGGCTCTGGAGATAGAGCTCGAAGGGCTTAAGAAGGATAAGCCCGGCGAGCCTCACTCCGCCAGCGGCGGAGCCGGAGAGCTCGCTGCAGCTTTGGCGGCCCAGACCGAGGCGCTCAAGGAGGCCTTGGCGTCTCGCGGAGGTCAGACGTCGATCACGACCGTGAAGACGGACCTCCAATGGCCCTCGCTCACCGACGATCGCTCCGACATCCGGGACGTGGTCCAGTTCTACGAAGAGTTCGAGGACGTCTGTGGCCTTGCCAACAACTGCAAGGGGATGAATTTCCGGGAGAAACTCATCGCCCTTCGTGCTCGCTGCCGCGGCTCGAGGCTTAAGACCTTTACTAACGTGTACAAGGCTGCCTCCAAGACCGGGGAAGTTACTGAGAATCCCCAAGCCGTTTACGAAAGGATCAAGCAGCGGCACCTTGTCTTCGGCGAGAGCCGAGAAGAGAAGGAGATGAGGGTGGACGCGGAGCACGTCGCCCTCACTAAGGGCCGTCTCACAGGGCACCAGTTCGAGCCCCTGTTTGAGGCCTCCATCGCGGAGCTGGAGAGTGTGGGTCTTGGCAAGACAGCGAGGGAGCTCTTCCTAAGCTACTTGCGCAAGATGCCTCCACATCTCCAGAAGGAGATCCGCGGTGATAAGCGGTTGTGGCCTAGCGACGGCGCATCCGCAGGGCTTCGAGGCCCTTCGACCTGGGAAGAAGCGCATAAGGTCGTCCTCGAATATGAGCAGCGTGAGGCTGCGCATCGGGTGACGGCTAATAGCGTGTACGCAGGTTCGACGGAAGACCCAGCCCTGTCCGCCGCGCGGAAGGAGGTCGAGAAGCTGAGGACGGAGCTCAAGGCTTCTAAGGCCGCGGCCAAGGCGGCCGCCTCTTCCACGCTTGCCGCTGGTCCGAAAGGAAATGGAAAAGGTAAGCCTATCTGTTTCCATTTCCGCGACCACGGGAACTGCCCAAAAGGGGACGCGTGCCCTTACTCGCACGACAAGGAGCTCCGCAAAAAGGCCCTCGCGGCCAAGAAGGAGCGGGACGCGTCCACCCTGGCGACAACGCCGGGGAAGGGCAAGGGCAAGGGCAAGGGTGGACCCGGAGGGCAGCCCAAAGGCAAGGCCAAGGCCAAGCCCAAGGCGAAGTCCAAGGCGGGCGCGAAGCCGCCAGGGACTATCTGCCCTTTCTTCAAGAAGAACGGGTCGTGCCGTAAGGGAGCGGACTGTGACATGGTCCATTCGCTTCCCGCCACTGGGGGAGCCGCGTTGCCTTCGAACTGGGCGGCCCCGAGTGGCGCCGGGATGGTGAATCCCTTCGCTACGCTCTCCATCCAGATTGGGAGCGCTGGCACGGTTGTTGCGGCGAACTCCTCCGCTTTCCCGCTTGCCAAGAGCTCGTCGTCGAAGTTCAGCTCGTTGGACGAGCTGCCTCAGGACTGGTGGCACCTCTGCGAGAACGAGGTCGGGGGGTACCAGTACAGAACAGTCGTGCAGGTCATCGACGGCATGGTGGAATGCATGCTGGACGGGTGTGCAGGCTCGAACCACATCACGGAGGAACTCCTCTGTGGGATCCTCAACCGGGCTGCTGCCTTGGGGATCGGCACGGAGGACCGGAGGTTTCCTGTCGTGAAGTTCGAACGCTGGGTGCATCCGGAGTTCGTCCATGGGATCGCTGCAGGGAAGCCGGTGCCCCTGAAGGGGGCCGTCGTGCTGAGAGTCCGCTTTCTGGAGGGGCTCTCCCCCGACAACTGCAGCGAGGGTCCAGAGATATTCGTGCGCTGTAAAATAGCCGCGAAAGGAACCTCGGATTGGCATGGGCTCATCCTTGGCGGCCGCGCCTTGGATTGCTCGGGACGGCAGGGCTTGGGCTTCAAGCCCCTTCCTGACTGCCACTCCCTGGAAACCCTTGGGATTAAGATCCCCAGGTGCGAAGACTACAGTAGGTCGCGGAAGGACCGCGCCTACGCCTTCGAGTCCAGGCTTTCTAGTCTCGACGGTGCTCTGTGCTTTGAGCCGGGTACCGGAGGCAGGGACCTGCTCCGGTACAGCGGGGAGAACCCGCTGGAGCTCTTGGCCGGAGATGGGGTCATCGCACCTGTGAAGAGGGAAGGCAGTGGAGGCCAGGATGGCTCCCTTACGGAGGCTGTCCTCCCGGTAGAGTCCGCCAACTGCGAAGCAGTGCCTGGGCTGTGGCCCACAGGAGCCGAGGAAGGTTCGATCTTGCTGGTAGCCGAAGAGGACACGACTGTCTCTCCGGGTGCCGTCGTCGGCGAGGTCCGGACCGGGCTCGCGCAGACCACCGCGTGTGAATGCGGAGGGGTTGAGACCCTCTTTACGGACGCGAGTGGTGACCCGTGTGGGAACTGCGGATTAGGCACTGCCGAAGACTCGACCTTCCCTGGATGCTTTGCGTGCGGGTCCACCGAGAGGACCGCCGTCTGTGGCCTGCAAGGCTGCGGCGCATGCTCGCACAGCAGGGGTTGGCGTAAGGGCCTGAGGGTTGGGGCGGTTTTCGCCCTTGCCGCCGTAAGCACGGTCCTAGGAGGGCCTTGGGCCACGGAGTCCGTGGTTACGGATCCGGATGCCGTGTCCTTCCTCTCCTCCATCCCCACTGAGGGCCAGTGGTGGCAGACGAAGGGAGGAATGGCTGGCCTTTGGAGCGGCAGGCCCCAGGAAGGTGACCCGGAGAATCGGCCGGATGTCGAAAGGCTTCCGTACGAGACTTGCCTCTTGAAGTCTTCTGGCGGCCCGTGGCGGTTGTGGCAGACTAGGGACCTCAGGCTTTGGCCCGAGTCTGTCGACTGGTCGACCGTGCCCGTCACGTCCGATCTCGCGGTCTTCAGGACGAAGACGGGGCCGCGTTGGGCAGGATGGGATGCGGGTTCCGCTACGAGGGGGCTTGGAGGAAGCCACGGCCGAGACGTCACTAGTGGTTCCAGAGTGGACACTAGGAACGAGCCGGTGTACCACATAGTGGAATCGGCCGACATTGAGAAGATGATCGAGGAACCTCCCTCCGACTACTACTACGACAAGCTGCGGGAGGATATGGGTGCGAGGCACAAGGGTGCTTGCCCGCACCTTCTCGATCACCTGGTCTCTTTGGAAGCTTTCCTCGACAAGAGCATCCTCTTTGGGTTCTCCTTTGGTGTCGCCAAGGCTGAGATCTGTGTGTCAGAGGGTAAGCTCCTCGGGCACCGGATCGGGCGGCACGGGAGTGCGCCCGACGAGGAGCGATGCCAAGCGGTCGTGGATTTCCCGCCGCTTAAGGAAAAGCTCCACATCCAGCAATTCCTTGGGTGTGCGAACTGGCTTCGGGGCTATCTGCCAGCGGAATATGGCCATGCTGCTAAGGTTTTGGGCCAATGGCAGAAACCGGGAGCGGAGTTTCCGGAAGGTGGCCTGGGGACAGGCACCACTGCCGGCTGCAAGGCTTTCAAGGCCATCAAGAAGATGATGAGCCACCATATCAGCCTGGCGGCCTTCGATGAGGCGTCGGCTGCTGATGGCTCTTGCCCGCTTGAGCAGATAGCGGACGCCAGCGGGATTGCGGTAGGGGGCTCGGTGGTGCAAATGAGCAGGGACCTCTCAAGGATTAAGGTTCTTATGACTCACTCCAAGAGTCTGACCCCTGCGCAGCAAAATTGGCCCCCGCTGATTCAAGAAGCCTTCGCACAGCTCGAAGTCAAGCGAGCAACCCGAAAGGTCTTCGGAACTATCCGAACCCTGTGTTGGACGGACCATGCCAATCTTACGAGAGCGCAGTCCTCTGATATCGGCTCCGACCAGAAACTGGTTCGATGGGTTGCGGAGATCTTGATGGATGGGTCTGAGATCAGGAGTCTCAGTGGTCGCAGTGCGACGCTGGGGGACTCCTTTTCCAGGAACCCGAAGGGTCGGGACGAGCTCTTGGCCGCCCGGACCAAGGACTTGGTCGGGATGACTGGCCAGCTGAAGGGGTTCGACCTGGACCAGTACCTTGGAGAAGGGACCGAAGGTGACGGTCCTGTTCCCTGGGCAGTAGGGGAAGACGCGGTTCCCGATCACGCGACGCAGGTTGCCCCGGCGACCGCGGCTGCGGTGCCGGTCGGGGTCGCGGGCGGTCCCCCTGTCCGCGTTATGATTGTTTTCGATTATGCCCCTTGGACGGAGCAGGAAAGGGCGCTCACGGAGATCCGTGAAGTCTTCGTCTCGGGAATCCCGGGGCACTCCATTGCGGTGAGAGGCTGCTGGGGCCCTTTTGAGGACGATGACGGAGTGGCGTCCCACTTCGACGGTATGACCGGTAAGCTTACCGGGCCCAAGAAGGTCAAGAAGCTCCGCGTCGACCTGCTTACGTCCTGTGCGAAGGTACTTCGGGAAGCCGCTGCGTTTTCCCCTACCTTTCTGGTAGGACTTGGCCAAGGAGGAGTTGTCACCGCTGCCTTGCGGTGGCCGCTGGTGGTTGAAGTCACCCTCCAGGCTCGCAACCTGCAGCGCAAGGAAGCCCGCGTCGCGGGCCTCGCTTGGGCAGGGATCAAGGGTATCTGGAGCCTTAAGCCTAAGGTCTGGAAGGCGCACTCTACTCATGCTGAGGTGGCTGAGGCGTGCCCAGAGATGGGGCGTGAGTTTCCCGAGCCCCCTATACCAGGATATGGGATAGTGGGCAAGATTGCCGCTTCCGCTGAGGTCCTTTCGTCCCTGAAGCTAGAAGGGATCTCCAAAGTCGCGGATGTTTCCTTGCGTGGTCTCGTTGACGCGCCCTCTCGGGAGCTTTGGGATCACGAAGGAGTCTGCGCCTGCGGAAAGAGGACATACCTATTTTCAAGGTGTCCTTCGTGCATCCGGCAGGAGGCGGAGGAAACAGCTCTGGAGGTTGCTGAGGCCCAAGCCGAAAAGGAGGCCGCTGAGGGCCCGGAGTCTGCCGACCCGAGCGTGTCACTCGAGGTGAACGCCCTCTTGTCCGCCAGCCTTGCTGATGGTTCGGTGGACATTGATACGGACCTCATCCGAGCATGGGCCAAAGGTTTCCTCCAAAAGCCCGTGGAAGGGCTCCTGCCCACGGTGTACGGCAGGATTAAGGCGAGGGTCTGGACTGGGGGCGACCTGGAGCTTCCAGTCGAGGGGTGCGAGAAGGACGGCCCTTCTTTGTGGAGTTCCTGGGTCGTGAACGCCTCTGGTGAAGTCCTGCAAGGGCACCAGGCCTTCCCGTCCTGCCTGAGCGGGCCGAGCTCGCTCAACTGGGCTGTCGAGCCCAACTGGCACAGCCACAGGCATGTGGTTAATTCTGAGTGCGAACGCATATGGAATCTCCAGGAGGGCGAAGTTCGCCTCCGGGAATCCTTTGCGTGTCTCCTTGGTCTCAAGGGAGAGGTGGACCGCGTGGAAGGTTGGAATGAGGGGGACGGCATCCAGTCCCTTGGGCATCGGAAGTCGCTCAGGGCTTCGCCTGTCATCGCCGCCTTCCAGTGTTCAGGAGAGGAAGGCCATTGGATGGCCGTCCAGCTCTCGAAGAAGATCGAGGTCAAGGAAGGAGAGCTTAGCAGGACCCTGGCTTTTGTGGGGTCCGCTACCAAGGCCCCACGGGTGGTTGTGGAGTTGTACTCCTCCCACCGGCCCTTTTGTGTCAAGTCACATTCCGTGCGGACTTGCCGGGTTAAGGTGTCCGCGTCCGGGGGTTCTGGTCCCCTCAGCCTCGGTTCTTTCCCTGTGCTGTCGGACAAGGACAGCCCGGAGAGTCAGAGAGAAAAGCTGGCCTTGGCGGCCAGGGATGGCGCCGGGCTCTGCGAGTTCGGCGTCACGCCAGCTCTTCGCACGGCTTGGCACGAGGCTCAACGGAGAGATCCGTCCTTACGGCTTCGGTCAAGAAGCCGGAAGCCCCTTTCAAGCTTGGCTCGGACGGAGTCTTGGAGAGGGAAGTGACCATCAAGACTGGCCAGACGGTGGTCGTCCCGGTCGTCCCGAACGGTATCGCCGGGCCCAATGGCGTCACGTGGCGGAAGTCATGCTACATGACTGTGCATTGTGGCCTCCTGGGGGCGCACCGTTCGGCGGAGGTCACGTTCCGTCTCCTTGAAAGGGCCGTCTGGTGGCCAGGAATGGAACCAGACGTTAAGTTGTGGGTGTCCAAATGCCTGGCGTGTGTTAAGGGCAGGGCCCGAGCCACGAAGGTCGAAGCGAAACCTGTCAAATGTCTCGCGGAAGCGTGTTGGCAGGAAGTTTCCGTCGACTGCGAGGGTCCTAATCGGGAGGACCGCGATGGCTTCCGATACAGTATTACGTACTTTGATTGCCTTAGCCACGCAGTGCTTCTGGAACCCATGAAGACACTTACGCATACGGATGTGCGTAGGGCATTTCTGCGGTGCGTGCTGAGATCACGCACCCTGCCCCGCCTCATCCGATCTGATCGAGGCACTGAGTTCAAGAATGCCATGATGCTGGAGTTGTGCTCCATGCTTGGGACAACTCAGCAGTTCAGTATGGCTCTCAGGCCTTGTGAGATGGGGTCCAACGAGAGGGTCCACCAAGAGGTCCAGAAGGTTCTGGGTAACCTCATCCGGCATATCGGCGGCTCCATGGAGAACTGGAGCGAATGGCTCATGGTCGCCGAGTATGTGTTGGATAATACCCCGGGGGCGCATGGGTACACCCCCAGGGACCTGGAACGGTCCTGGAGCCTCGCCTTGCCGTTGGAGAAGGACGTTCTCCGCGAGGCCCTCCAATTCGAGCCCATCACGGACTGGGCCCGTTCCCAGTTCAAGCAGTTTTCCGACTTGGCGGCCGCTGTGCGGCGCCATTGGGACGCGAGCAGTGAGGCGCGTGCCCGACTTGCTAATCGGTCGCGTCGCACAGTTGAGCTCCGCGTGGGGGACAGAGTTGTCTGGAATTCCCCCAAGCCCCGGCCAGAGGGGGCGGGGCGTGTCCCTTGGAAGCCTGGTCTGACCGGCCCTTGGAGGATAGTGGCGGTTAAAGGCCATAGGCTGCAACTCGAACTTGTTCCTGGTGGCCCTGGTGAGGCGCCAGGCCGGCAATGTGAAGCCCACGCGGAGGATGTAGTGCTCGTGCCGGAAGATGCGGAGGTGCCCGAGAAGAGGGACCCCATAGAGTTTTTCGACGAGCCAGAGCATCAGCCGCCTTCATTGGGTCAGCAAGCGGCCGGTGAAGCTAAGCAGGTCGAGTTTACTGTCAAGCGCCGGGGCCGCAACTTCGTGTTGCGTATTGGTGACCATGTTGCGTACCATGGCGCCCGAGTGGGCCCTAAAACCTGTCGCCTAGGCAAGGTCACGCAAGTGGACGAAGCCAGGGCACAGGTGGGCGTCCACCGGTACATCCCCGACGCCTCAGGACTCAGAGTCCGGTGGCACCTTGCGTTTTTGGACGAAGGCGGTTCTCTGACCCGCGAAGGGACGAGACAGGCCATAGAGTCCATCACCGTGAAGGAGATTATCTCCAAGGTGGATCTTAGTAGGGATGGGGTTCTCGCTGCGTCTTCTGCCCGGAAGCTCGATAAGGCCGGTTACTCCTTGCAAGAGTCCGTGCCGGACCGAGTGGGTGTGGCAGCTTCCCCGATTGACGTCCCTGCTGCGTTGAAGGAGCTCCTTGCTGAGGCTCCCGCGCCCTCCTTGATCGTCGGTAGAGGTAGCTCCTGTGCCGCGGTCCAGGGGTGGATCAGAGATCACCTAGAGGGTATGGACGTGGACCTTGTCGAAGTAGCGGTGTCGGAGCACTCGCTTACTCAGGTCAGTAAGGCAGGAGGCCTGCGTAGCCCTCCTGCTGCGGTTCAAGGAGCCAGCTCCTACGGGATCCGCTGGGACTTCTCCTCAGAGGAGGACCGGCAAGCCCTGAGCCTTCTGGTCGATACGCTCGACCCCAAGTGCCTCGTTGTGGGCCTATCCGGTAAGGGTATCCCCAAGGAGTTCCTCTCCCTGGTCAGTAGGTGGGGAGCAATGGTGGCCGAGAAGGGGCGCCAGATGCTTGTTACTATCTCAGATCAGGAAGGACTTTGGGAGCCTTGGGAGGCCCAGGGGTGGGCTCCCGTGTTTGGGACGCTTTCGGAACCGAAGTTCCCTTGGGCTTTCGGCCGAGCTGATCGATGTCAGCTCTTGGGATCAGTTCCTAGGGGTTCTAAGCATTCGGAAGGAGCGCTGATCTGTCTTTCCAACTTCAAGATGGATTCGGTTTGCGTTCGCTGTGCAAAGCCTGACGCTTTGGGCAGGGTAGCCCATCAGCACGCGAAGGCCCGGACCTCTTCGAGGGTGCTCGCTCCGGCCTTGTGCCGTTGCCTGGCGGATGCTGGTCTGAGGGGCGACCAGCCCCCTTGCTACGACAGCATTTGCTCAGTGAGCGGCCAGCCGCCGGCTGAGCCTGCGAAGCCTTCCGCTCCGGAGGTACCGTTGCCGGACGTTAAGTCTGGCGAGGACCTCTCCCCTCAAGAGAGAGCGAAGATGGAGGCTGAAGTTCTGGAGTTCTCCAGGAAGATGGATGCTCACTGGCGGTCGAAGGCAGACGCCAAGGATTGGGATGGTGTCTTCGCGGACCTGGAGGTCTATGCGTTGGCAGGCCAGGCTGTGGCTGCCGATCCCCGCCGTACGCCAGAGTATAAGGCGCAGGTCATTGAAGGCCTCAGGTTGGGCCCTACGGAGAACCGTCCGGGGCTCACCGAGGCTGATCTCGCAGCCATTAAGGAGACGGTGGGCCGGAAGGCCGCTGCATTCTGGGTCGAAGGTACGGCGCGTACCACGGTCCGGAAGTTTGCGCACGACTGCGTCCCTACGGGGCCTCCGGTCAGCTCTCAGCCCCATGCGCTCCGCGGGGAAGCGGCGCAGTGGGTTGATGACCGGCTTGAGGAGGAGGTCCAGAGAGGGCAGCTTGTGCGAGGCCCTTCGGCCTGGGGTTCGGCCCCTTTCCCTACGAAGGAGATGCCTTCCCACAAGCGGGCGAGGAAACGCCGCTTGGTGGTAGATTACCGCAGGGTAAACGCCAGGGTGAAGAGATCCACTTACTACTGCCGGCGGAGCACGGATGTGCTCGCTGCAGCGGTAGGATCAGTCTGGTATAGCTTCGTTGATGCGGTTTCCGGGTTCAATCAGATCCGCAACACGAAGCGTGCCAGGGAGGTTCTTGCCATTGTTGCGCGTAGCGGTAAGTACCTCCCTATTGGGCTTACCTTCGGGCCTGTCAATGGTCCCGACGATTTTAACTACGTCGTGGACCGCGCGTATGCGCCGGGTCGCAATCGAAGGCTTAGGTTCACTAAGGAATGGGTGGCCTATGTCGACGACCTGACGGTTCGTACAGGTAGGGTCGTTGACGGCCGTTTCCTCACGGATGCGGAGGCAGAGGAGGAGATAAGGACGGCGTGCCGGAAGGGCAGCCGCTCCGCGCCTCAGACCGCCGCTTCCGCCCTTGAAGCCTTAGGCGCTCGAGGCCGCGACGGCTCGAGCTCCAGTCCGCCTGACGCGGACCGGAAGGTCGCGCCTAAAGCAAAAGCAAAACACGATGAATCCCTAACGGACACTAACCACCCCACAAGAGCCCTATACCCTAACTCGCTTGTGTTCGTCTTGACCGCTTGTGTCTTGACCGCGGGGTCTAGGTTAGGGTTCGGGGTCTTAGTGTGCCGCGTCGGGGGGGTTCGGGGGGGAACGTGGGGGGCAGCTCGGACGCAGGCCTGTACGCCCGTGGGTCGCTACCTCCTTTCTATGCTACTACTCGTTGCGTGCGTGCTGCAGCAAGGGTGTAGTGAGGTAGTCCAGGGTGTAGGTCGTGCTGAGTGTGAGCCCTACCCCCTCTCTCTGTGCAGCCCCCTTGAACCCCCTGCCTTTCAGGACATGGCCGCGCAGCGTGGGCTCAAGACGAGTAGCCCAGTAGCTTGCGACGGGCCGCGCGGGCCCTTGCCATCGGCTTCTTGCGCCTCGCGGTGTGCTTTGGCACACGTGGGCCGGGAGGTCGCGTGTACCCCTCTTTCCTTCGCTGCCGGTGGGTCCTCCGTGGACCGGCTGGTCGCGGAGCCACTCCCACTTTTTCCTCCGTGTGCCGGGCCCCTCGTGGGCCAGGGAGCCGCGAGGGGCGCCATGGGAGGTGGCCGCAGACGCGGGAACGAAGGGAAAGGCGGTCGTGATAGCAACTCACGATGGCAGCCGTGGGTGTGGCTAGAGAACCCCGCGGTTTGCCAGAGGGCGCTTACGCAAGCCCTCCGCCACGGCAAATTCGGCCTGCAGGGCCATCTCGGCGAAGGGGGCTGGATTAGCGTATCCGCCTTAGCCGAGAAGCTCCAGATCACTTCGTCCGCGATCGAGGCAGGTGCGGCGAGTGATCTGGAAAACGCGGCTGGCGGTCGGGAGAAGCAGCGGCTGGAGCTGGTCGATGGCCGGATCCGGGCTCTCCAGGGACACGGCCGTGGGTCAGGATTGACCGCGGGCACCGTGTATGGAGACGGCCTCGATGAGGCCGGCATGAGGGAGCTCTCGGTAGAGTACGGAGGCTCCACCCTCTGTCATGGCACAGAGGTGTTTCATGCGCGGCGGATCGGCCGCGACGGCCTCCTCCCGGGAGGCGGAAACGGCCCGCGCCTGACTGTCCATTGGGTGATCGGGCCCGGGTACCCAAGACAGCGGGACAGTACGTCGGGCTTTAGAAAGAACTCGACCTGTCTTGTGGTCTCGAACCTCGAGCTCCTAAGGGCTTCCGGGGTGCCCGTCTGGAGAGGGACAGACGGATGTGTTCTGACAGGGCGTGTCCCTCCAGAATGCATCCTCCGAATCCTCACGGTGCAACCCGGCTGTGAAGTCTTCGACCTCTCGCTTGCAGAGCGTCAGGGTAACACCCTGCGGTGGGTCGATGATGCGGAGCCCGGGAGCGGAGTCCGCAGAGAGCAGTCGGCGCCGCCTGGCGGAGCCGGCCCGGTCAACTACTATATCGGGGACGAGGACTCGTCTTCCGAGCTGGAAGTTGAGGTGCGGGCCAAGAGCTCGGCAATGCCGGCGGGACCCCCGCCTGGACCACCTAAGGAGGGTGGTCCCCGTGGGATGCCCTCTGCGCTGCATCGGTCCAGGACGGTCGATGATAGGCCGCCGCCAGGGCGGGAAGGCAAACTAAAGCCTACCCCCAAGGTGGCCCCAGAGGGAGCGCCTTCGGCAGGGGAACAGGAGCGGGGAAGATCACACCGCCCCCCTCAAAAGGTGCCTCCCGAAGCACCGCCTGCGGACACGATCCGCTACAAGACGCCGCCCAGGGCCCGGGATGAGCTGCCTGAGGATCCTCAGGCCGCGCCCGGTGACCCTGAGGGTGCCGGTGCAGCGCCTGGGGATCAGCCGATGGAGGCGGACCGTACGCTTACTCCAGCGGATTTGTTCCACCCGAAGAACTTCAGCAAGAAGGCGAACCCGAAGCCGCCGCCGAAGAGGCCAGCCGTTCCGGAAGGAATGGTCACGGTGAAGCCTGGCCCGACGCCGAAAGGGGTCAGGCCTCCACCGCCGTTCCTGATCATGGAAACCGAGAGGGCCGAGGAGTTCTTGAGCACCAGGCCTGGATGGTTGCTGGGTGGGCCGGCTGAGCCGCCCATCGCGCGATCTCCTCCTCCGCCACCTGCTGCGAGGAACCGGTCGGAAAGGCCCTTGCCTCATGGAGGGCTGGGGCCCGGGCCTTACCAAGGCCCTATCCGGCCTAAGCTTGGTGGGCCTCCGCTCAAGGCCGCTCCGAAGGGGGCCGTTCCTAGTGCTGAAGCCCCTTCTGCGAGCTCGGCCTCCACGGGAGGCCCAGAGGGCTCCCGAGAAGGAGGTACGGCCGTCCCAGAGGAGACCGAGGAGGAACGGGCCAAGACTGAGGCCATCCTCCGCGGGATCGACGATTTCATGGCATCCGTGGAGCGTCGGTCGGCAAGCCAAGAACGGCCCGCTCCGAAGTCTCCTGCGCGGCACACCTTTGTGCCTTTCAGTGTGGATCCGATTCCGAGGAGGCTGCAGTGCCTGGGGAATTCGTCGATCTCGGGGACACCCCCGACCGGAGTGCGATCCATGGCGGGGGCGTGGCTGGTTGCCCTACACCCGAGGAGATTGGGAACGGAGACCCTAGAAGGGTTCCTTCCCGTGGGTCCGGCCACAAGTGTGGTATCCGCGGGTGCCGTGCCGAATTCGAGCACGAGTACGAAGCCGCGTACCACCGAGCGGCGGTCCACGGAAGGGGCCTTCCGGCGAACATGGTGCCGGCCCCGTGCGACGATGCGTTCTTTGGAGAAGCCGCTGTGGCTCTGAGACGCTTCCGCCACGGAGAAGCTCGCAGAGACCACAGAGACCGTGTCTGGGTCTTTGAGGCTGACCTGGGCCGGTTTACGCATATCTCCAACCCGGACCGCTTCTGTGATCGCATCGGGGCGGAGCTGCGTGATTTCAGGCGGCTCCCGGATGGGGCGCCTTGTGTCACTTCCGATGGTCTCTGGCGCACGTATCGCCTTGACCGGAGGCCGGTGCAGCGGGCGAAGCCTCCCGTGCGCTACCCGAGTACCATTCTCGGGCCAGCGTACGAGGAGACGGACTTCATGATGCCCAACGCCGCAGCTCCGAGTCCCTACCGTCACTTGTTTAGGGACGAGACCCCGCTGGGCGAAGCGTTGGAGGCGATTCGCGAAGAGCAGGGGAGATCCGGAGAGGTTCCCGAAGATGTTGAACCGCCTCCTCCGGCGTTCCCCGACGAGCTTTTGGAGCCCCAAGATCCGGACGTGGACGCTCCCCGGGAAGATACCCCGAGGGAGCACGTCCAAGCGATGAGGGAAACCTTTTCAGACCTTATCTGGAACGCCCACGATGGGCTCAGAGAAGAAAAGCTCGCCGCGGGTGTCTTGAACCCTATCGCAAAGCAGACTGACACCCAACTGGAGATAGATCCCCCTATGCTGGAAACGGATCTGCTCCCTCGAGAGAAGGGGGGTGTCCAGAGGACTGGAACCCCGCCTGATCCACGATGGGGTGCGGAGCCTCAGGCTTCCAGCCCTAAGAAGAAAGCTCCGCCATCTTCGGCGACGCATTCCGAGGATCAGGAGATGGCTCCTGCTCCTCCGGATGCCTCTCAGGAGGCGTCTTCCTCCTCTGCAGCGCCTGCGGCCAACGTGACTCCCCCAGCTGAGGCAGGGAGTCCGGAGGTCCGGATCCCTAGCCTCGCGGAGTCTATGAAGGCAGGCTTGGCACGGGAAAGAGCGGCGGCACGCGCCAAGGAGGAGCTTGCTGCTTCGGCCCAGGAGGCCGCGGCTGCGGCTCCTGAGGCACGGCGCGACACCCGCCTTCCTGCAGTGACCAAGGAGGAAAAGGAGACAGCAGAGGCTAAGTCCCTCTCCTCCCTCAAGCGCGCCGTTGAGGAGAGCGGCTCTGAGCGTCAAGGCCCCGCGGCCAAGCGGGCCACCACCAAGAAGGAAGAAGCGCCCTCGGCACCAGCCGGCCCTGCAGGAGCCGCGGCCGGGACAGGCGCGGCTCCCTCGTCTAGTGGCGAGGCAGGTGCCGAAGAAGGTGCCAGCGGGGCCGCTGCTCCGTCGAGCACAGACAAGCGGCGACCCGCGGAGCCGGAGGGACCGCCGCCGCCCAAGAAGCGATTCACAACATGGCAGGATACCATGGAGTCGCCGGCTCCCCAACACCGAGTTTCGGGAGTTTACGGACTCTCGAACGAGGTTCCCGGGGCCGATTGGCGCGACGTGGACTGGGAAGCGACTCCACCGCCGGGGCCTGGAAGGCCCGGCGCACGCGATGTGGATCCCAGACTTACGGTCCCCCTTGATCTTCAACATGACGAAATGATCAAGGCCTTCTTTCGTGGCGAGGGTGATTACACGCTTGAGCAGCTCCTCGCGTTGGCGCGGCGCCGGAGGCGCGCGTTCGTCTACCAGGCTGCGATTTTGTCGAACAGGCCAGTGTTTGAAATCTGGCCCGATTACGATGAAAACGAGCTTGGACCGACACCCGAGCGCGTTCCGCTCCTCACAGGCAAGGTCTGGCCTTGGGGCTGGTTGGATTGCTTTACTTGTGGGCGTGCGAACCCACCAGAACGCAATACCTGCCGGCACCATGATTCCGAGGAGCTCGGAGGTGCCCCCTGTGTGGGGATCTTCGAGGACAGCCTGTACTGGAGCACGCCGGTGGACCTGCGAACGGCGCCGGCGTGGTTCATCGAGGTCTGGCTCGATGAACAGAAGGAACGCATAAAGGAGTACCTTTATGCGAAGCGTTCGGACGCGATCGCCGCCGCAATGTCCAACGCCTACTGGACCTGTGGGCGGGACACATGCCAAGAGAGGAACATGTTATTGCGCAAACTGTGCTTTAAGTGCAGTGGCCCTAAGTCGGGCGCGTCGTTCATAACCCACGGCATGCCGCCCCAGGAAGGCGACGATGAAGCTGCTTCTTCGTCGGAAGAGAGCGAGGGCACGAAGATGGAAGGGATCGAGCGTTCCATCAACGCCGATCCCCTTGCGGAGCATGCGAGGAAATTCCTCCGCTCCGGACGGAAGAGGCTCCGCGCTGAAAAGCGCAGGCAGGCAGAGCTCTCTCAAGACTCTGCCCGAGCCTGGTGGAGCCAACCTTCCTCCGGGCGCGGTGCCCCCAGTGGGGGCCGCAGCTCTGGCAGCAAGGGTGGTGGCAAAGGTGGTGGAAGGGGAAGCTCGAACCGCTACGGCAACCGAGGATGGTGGGCCGGAGGTGCTGCCGGACTGGCATACTCCTCCCGACTCGGGGAGCGTGCTGGGCAGCCCGCCCTCACGCTCCCACTGCGTGGCCCGGGTGGCCACAGAGTGGCGCCCGAGGCCCCTGCCGTTTCTTCTCGCCCCGCTGTCTCTTCCGGGCCCTCGAACCTTGGTGGGTTCCTTGGGGCCGTGCGCTCGGTAGGCGCTGCGGTCTCCAGCTGGGCTCTCTCCAGGAGAGCGCGCAATCGCGCAGCCCACGCCACAACGGGCAACATTGGATGGAGGATGGGTTTGGTGGCCGCTGCGCTGGCGCCTACCCTCTTCACTGTTGAGCGCGGTGCCAGAGAGGTGGCACACGTGAGCCTCACTGCAGTTGCCACTGCGGCGGAGGACCTCATCGAGGAATCCTCTGGTATCCTCGTTCGGGGTGTCCGCGTTGTTGGCTTGACGGCCGTCGTCCTACTGTGGACGTTCGCGGCCGTAGTGCTGTGGTGGGCCGGACGTGTCGCCACTAACCGGCTAATGCACGCCATGAACGGTAACCCCGTTGGGAATGCTGTTCTGGTGTCGCTCGAAGGCCGGGAGGCCGTCTTTGAGGTAGCCTCGAAGACTAAGGCCGGCGCACACAGAGTCCTGGTGAAGATCGGGTCGGGCGCGGATGGCGCAGGCTGCGACTGCAAGGCATTCCTCAACGAGGGACGTTGCGGTCACATAGAACGCGCTGTTGAAGCTGCGGGGCAACTCGTGGCCGTGACAGGCGCGGGCGCTGCCCCAACGCTGTCCGTTGCCCCGGCCGCGACTAGACGGGCCCGTGCAATCCTCGGCCCGCCGGCCCTGGAACAGGGGTGCCTTTCCGGCATGGTGTCGAAGGCGAGGTCGCTCTCGGAAAGAGCCCGGAATGTCGGCAACCCGTCTGAGGGCTGCCTTGACGGCATTACCAGGCTCAGAGGCCGCCAGGAGGTGGCCACAGTGTCGGCGCCTCCGACAGAGACTGTCCCGAAGACGCCTGCAGCAGAGGCTCCCCGCCAAAGTACCTCTGCAGCGTCTCCGGCCTTGACAGCTCCCATGTCGAGCCAGGCACGCCGTGTCAGAGACTTCCCGATCCCTGACGGCTTCGAGCGAGCCGGGGTCAAGTTTCTGACCCTTCCGGAGTATCACGCTGTGGTACAAACGATGCTATCGGACGCTGGGCATGGGGACCACGTTTACGTGCGAGCCTACAGCTTCGATAGCAAACCTTTGGTTGGAGCCCTCGTGTCCTCGCTGGAGCGAGGCGCCCGAGCCCACGTGCTTGCCGACAACTCGCAGACGAGCCGGACCAAGCTCCAGCTGCAGTCCCTCAAGGAGCTAGGGGCGGCTGGCGTCCAGGTCCGTGTCGGCAAGGGCACCTCGGTCAAG
>CAJNDT010003361.1:0-23526 GCA_905221615.1 Symbiodinium sp. CCMP2592 | reverse complement strand
CAAATCCGCGTTATGGGAAATGAACTTGTCAGAGATCAACCTTTTGTTGCAGGTCAGCTTGTTGACTTTCAAGTCTGAAATCAGCATTATGGGAACTCAACTTGTCAGAGAGCAACCTTTTCTTTCTCGTCAGCTTAGTCTGAAATCAGCAGTCTGAAATCAGCTTCGTCTGAAATCAGCAGTCTGAAATCAGCATAGCCATGATGCCTGCCACTCCTAAGTGGCCAGCCTGTGCGTTCTCCCGCGACGATGCGGAGAGGTTTTGCGAGATGCTGGCCGCAGCGCACGGTCCAGCCTATGTGGACGACACATTGAACGATGTTTTGCAGAAACTTTTTCAGCGGGCCTTGAAGGATTATGAAATGGATGGGGACACAAGCAACGGTGGCTTGCAGTCATCTCTCTGGCAGATTCGGGATTGTCAGAGTTTGGAAATGCTGCCATCGCTTTGTCAAAATATCCATGATATGAAGATCGCGAAGGAGAGTGAAGTCAATAAAAGCAATCCGACAAAGGCAGTCGAGATTAGTGGAAAACAAAAGGCAGGAAATTACTATCTCTCTACCACTGTCAATGGTCGTGGTTGCAATTGTGCCGTCAAGTTTGGAGGTGAAAAATGGAAGGAAACCCAGGACAGCAGTGTGCGTCCTTGCGAAGCGACCATGCAAGGATTGGCAATGCAGAGATGGGTCGTGGATAAGTTGCTCAAGAAGGAGTCCTGGTACAAGGAAAACAAGAGTGTCTAGCCTCTGAGAATTCGAGGTGATCTTTTTTTCTTATGCTTTTGTTTACTCTGAGATGAGGTTCTTCTGAGATTGGTTATTCTGAGATTGGCAGTCTGAGATGAGCAGTCTGAAATCAGCTTTGTCTGAAATCAGCAGTCTCACGTCGTTTTTTTCTTTGTCTGTTTAGTTGGTTGTAATGTCTCTTTGTTTCCAGGTTTCAACATCTTCATGAACCGGTACTCTTATGCCACCGACCATGCCATTTCAATGCACACCGATGCGTCCAAATATTATGATGAGATTGATCCGATCACATCGCTTTCAATGGTCCTGGGATCATTTCTTTTGATCCAAGCGAAGCAGGCTAAAAAACGAGGCAACAAGCCGAGGTGGTGTTTGGTTGTTTACCAGCCGCCTGGCTCCATGCTGATCATGGCTGGGAAGTTTCAATCGCAGTTCGAGCATGCAGTGCCTGCTTGGTTGGACATGAAGGAGATTGCCCATGCGGAACAAAATGCTGAGTTTCAATTGAAACGCGGTGGGCAGCAAGAGACTCTCAGACTCCTGTTTGTTGGGCAGGCGAAACAACAGATGAGGGATGAAATTGAGAGACTGGAGAGTCTCAATTTGAACGAGACTCACAGGTGGAATGTGACGGTGAGGTGGATAAGACGCCATAACGAGGACTGTCCATGTCGTGGGAAAAAAGTTGAACTAGTCGGACCTGAGATGCTGAAACCACCTGGAAAGGCAAGGACGCATGAGGGATCTGCGGGGTCGAGTGCCAAGTTACCTTGGGATGCCAAGGCAGCAGCACACCAGAGACAAGAGTTTAATAAAGGCAGGCCAGGAAGTGATGTGCGGAAAGAAAATGATGGTGAGAGGCCAAGTTTATTTGCAGAGCCAGCTTTGGTTGCCACGCTGGAAATGGCGATTGACATGATCACTGTGGAACCATGGCCGCTTTTTTCTGCTTCCTTCTGTGGAGACTCCGGTGTGAGGAGACTGGTCCTAGTTCGGCGGAGATGTTATTTTGTTTTGTTTCCATTCTGACAGCAAACCACTGTAACCTGAGGCCAACCTTTATTGTTTTAATGGCTTAGGGTACTGTGAAAATATGCCAGTGTTTTGTTATTCGATTGAATCCATCGGTAAGGCAAGCAAGATATAACGGCATTGGGGAGCAGATCGCAAGTTTGCTTGAAATTGATGCTTCTCTCAAGGAAATGGTTGAGAAGAACAAAATGTATCCTCAGCAGAGTTTAAGCGTGCAGCGGAAGATCGTGGAGAAGTTGCGCAAATTGAGGAGACAGGCTTTGCTTTTGGACTTGCTTTGGTTGTCGACAGAGGGACCTAGTTTTGTCGCTGCGATCGACCAAGTGGCTGTCGAAGTTCCAGGCAAAGATCCAAAGCATTTGACAGTGGTTCAGATGTCTTTTCGTATGTTCAAGTTACTCCTGGATGAGCACCCCATTGATGAAGACTGCCTCCAAGAACATGGTCTCGTGTGCTTGGACTTTTCTGGTCTGCGTGACGATGTTTTGAGCCAAAGCGCGAAAGATAAAAAATGGGATTGGATGACTTTGCAGGGAAAATATTGCATCGAGTCATTCACAGCCTATGTGTTTGATGATTCTGCACCGTCGGATAGCATCAGTATCAGGACCAAACTGACTTTTCTGCAACAGCCTTTGGGTGCTGTGGTCCGGATGGCTGAGTCAGGGCCAGAAGAGTCCATGACAAGTGCTATGCGGTTGGAGAAGTGGTTCGATCTTTATTTGGATCAGATCTGGACACATGAAAGCTCCCAACGGGCTATGTCACCAGACGGTCGGTTGATTTTGTGGATGATACCTCTGCAAACGAGACTCACCTACCTCGGCTCTAAAAGAGCGAAAACAACATGACTGCACAGAAAATCTGCCATTCTGAGATCAGCAGTCTGAAATCAGCAGTCTGAAATCAGCAGTCTGAAATCAGCTTCGTCTGAAATCAGCAGTCTGAAATCAGCAGTCTGAAATCAGCAGTCTGCATTTCTGTCATTGCAGTGGAGCAAAGCTTAGTACGAAGTTTGCTCAGCACATGCTTCAATGGATGGCCACCTGTTCTTCTTCTTTTTATTATTTTCATCATCTTTATTGTTAGTACTATTCATTAAGGTGCCTGCATCATAGAGCCATCAAGTATCGTTGATGCCGAAGCCTCACTTCTTCGGCACGGTGTGGCTGTGATTGCCGTCCCGGATGCACGGCACGCTTGCGAGTGAGGGCAAAAGAGGGATCTGATTGGCACTGTCTGCCAATCCCGTAGGCTCCATGCATGCAAGGCTTTTACCATGCACACTGGCCAGAGGCAGGCTGTTTTTCTTGCAGTTAGTCTGGAGCTGGCATTTCGAGTTGTGCTGCACAGAGTGCCGGCAGCCGCAGGCATCAAGCTCCGTTCCAAGTCATGTTGCAAGGGCAAGCTGTAATGCATGATCGAGAATGCAGGCAGACTCGCAGTGCTTTGCAGAATCAGCCTTATAGAAAGGTTTTAGCGATGGAGGGCCAAGACAATGCACTCGTCTCCAAGAGATTCTGCCGTGGCTTGGCGGCCAGTGTTTTCGTCATGTGCAATCTGGAGCTGGAGGATGTGCGAGCCCTTGCTCGGAAGGGCTTGGTCGATTTGGCACACTGCATTGGGCACATGCAGGAGCTGACCGTATGGCAGGAGGTTGCGGAGTTCTTGTCTTTTTGGGCTGGGGTCTTGTCAGTGGCAGTGCCGGCTTTCTCGAACGTAGATGATTCGGGTAGCTTTGCATGGCCTGCTAAGTTTCCTCCGGTGGGCAAGTTTTTCGTGGCACCTCATGAGAATCTTCCGGTTCCAAAACTTTTGGAAAAGTTCACGATCGAAGAAGAGGGAGACATGTTCAACGGCCTTGTTTCTTCCATCGACTTGGTGCAGCAGCTTCTTGTTCACGTCCCCGAGGAGCTGAGCGACTAGACCCATATAAAGTGCATGCACGCATCTGTGTGTGTGTGTGTCTGTCTGTCTGTCGCATGCTTGCATCTGTTTTTCTTCTTCAATCCCAGCAGCTAAACACTGCAGGCTTTCGTGTGGAGAGGCTTGCCGTGCACATGACGGATATTCTTTCTGTGGTTCACATGCATATTCAGATGCGGAAGCTGCAACTTCTTTCGTGGCTTGCCGATATTATAGCAATCCTGGGCTCACATGTGTTTCAAACATCGAATGAGTTAGACTCCTGCACTCAGGCCGGCGGAGAGAAAGAAGTTCACGGATGTGATGGACAATTTAATGATGGACGAGCAGACGAATTTTGCTTCAAACTGCTTTATTCATGTTGCCGCTTTTTGTGCTATCCATCCCCACATTTGTGGGTGTACTGGCTGGCTGCTATGTACTTAGGAAGTGATTGGTTCATGGATGTGTGCTCGGAGCTGCATGCCGTGCCTTGGCGACTTTGCTTGTCCGCCTGAGTCTTTGTCGTGCATTCACAAGCAGAGCTTTGCTCTAGCGAGGTTGGGTATATCCGTTGGCCATGCTGCTCTTGAAATCCTTTGGCTACGCTGCTTCTTGGCAACTCTATTGAACCGGCTGCTTGCATGATATTTTTGTCCTAGGTTCGCCTCCTGGGCAATTTTGGCTACCGACGATATGGTTTTCCTTATTGGACAATTTTGGCTACCGGCGATATGGATTATTGGCTTTCGGGTGCAGACCGGCCTCTGTATCTTTGCTGAAAACCGTGCGGAGCACTGCGATCACAGCATTCGATCGACTTCGATAGTCATGTTCAGGGCTTCGGGTTCACACTGCGATAGCCTGAAATCAGCAGTCTGAAATCAGCTTCGTCTGAAATCAGCAGTCTGAAATCAGCAGTCTGCATTTCTGTCATTGCAGTGGAGCAAAGCTGACTACGAAGTCTGTTCAGCACATGGTTCAATGAATGGCCACCTGTTCTTCTTCTTTTTATTATTTTCATCATCATTATTGTTAGTACTATTCATTAAGGTGCCTGCATCATAGAGCCATCAAGTATCGTTGATGCCGAAGCCTCACTTCTCCGGCACGGTGTGGCTGTGATTGCCGTCCCGGATGCACGGCACGCTTGCGAGTGAGGGCAAAAAAGGAATCTGATTGGCACTGTCTGCCAATCCCGTAGGCTCCATGCCTGCAAGGCTTTTACCATGCACAGTGGCCAGAGGCAGGCTGTTTTTTCCTGCAGTTAGTTCTGTTTTCGCAATGGCAATGGCAGCACATTGGAAGCCCAGTCCAGCATCTTGACTCTGGTGCTGAGGAGACGGTGGCGGCTGAGAGTGCGGCAGCAGAGCCTGTGGCGGCGTCTCGACTCAACCCCAGGCCTTTGCTAAGTAGAAAAAACCCTTTACTCAGGATCCTGTGGCTTCCAGTGCTGCACTGCCCTATGATTTGAGTTGAGGGTTTGAAATTCACGTAGACCTATGTACGGCATGCACCTTGCTTGGCATCCAGGTGCCGCATCCTGATTCCAAGCACAAATCCTATGGGAAATTACAATTCGCACCCTTGTTTTTCTGGGATTCCAAACACAAATCCTATGGGAATGACAATTCGCACCCTTGTTTTTCTTGGATTCCAAGCCCACAAATCCTATGGGAAATGACAACTCGCATGTCGTTTGGAAATACATATCCTATGGGAAATTACAATTCGCACCCTTGTTTTTCTGGGATTCCAAACACAAATCCTATGGGAAATTACAATTCGCACCTGTGTTTTTCTTGGATTCCAAGCCCACAAATCCTATGGGAAATGACAACTCGCACGTCGTTGGGAAATACATATCCTATGGGAAATTACAATTCGCACCCTTGTTTTTCTTGGATTCCAAGCACAAATCCTATGGGAAATTACAATTCGCACCTGTGTTTTTCTTGGATTCCAAGCACAAATCCCATGGGAAATTACAATTCGCACCCTGTTCGGAAATACATATCCTATGGGAAATTGCACCCGTGTTTTTCTTGGATTCCAAGCATTCGCAGCAATATTTTTCTAGGATTCCAAGCACAAATCCTAAGGGAAATAACAATTCGCACCCTTGTTTTTCTTGGATTCCAAGCACAAATCCTATGGGAAATTACAATTCGCACAGTTGTTTTTCTTGGACTCCAAGCACAAATCCTATGGGAAATTACAATTCATAATTCGCACCCTGTTCGGAAATACATATCCTATAGGAAATTACAATTCGCATCCTTGTTTTTATTGGAGTCCAAGCACAAATCCTATGGGAAATTACAATTCGCACCCTTGTTTTTCTTGGATTCCAAGCCCACAAATCCTATGGGAAATGACAACTCGCACGTTGTTTGGAAATACATATCCTATGGGAAATTACAATTCGCACCCTTGTTTTTCTTGGATTCCAAGCCCACAAATCCTATGGGAAATGACAACTCGCACGTCGTTGGGAAATACATATCCTATGGGAAATTACAATTCGCACCCTTGTTTTTCTTGGATTCCAAGCACAAATCCTATGGGAAATTACAATTCGCACCTGTGTTTTTCTTGGATTCCAAGCCCACAAATCCTATGGGAAATGACAACTCGCACGTTGTTTGGAAATACATATCCTATGGGAAATTACAATTCGCACCCTTGTTTTTCTTGGATTCCAAGCCCACAAATCCTATGGGAAATGACAACTCGCACGTCGTTGGGAAATACATATCCTATGGGAAATTACAATTCGCACCCTTGTTTTTCTTGGATTCCAAGCACAAATCCTATGGGAAATTACAATTCGCACCTGTGTTTTTCTTGGATTCCAAGCCCACAAATCCTATGGGAAATGACAACTCGCACGTCGTTTGGAAATACATATCCTATGGGAAATTACAATTCGCACCCGTGTTTTTCTTGGATTCCAAGCCCACAAATCCTATGGGAAATGACAACTCGCACGTCGTTGGGAAATACATATCCTATGGGAAATTACAATTCGCACCCTTGTTTTTCTTGGATTCCAAGCACAAATCCTATGGGAAATTACAATTCGCACCTGTGTTTTTCTTGGATTCCAAGCCCACAAATCCTATGGGAAATGACAACTCGCACGTTGTTTGGAAATACATATCCTATGGGAAATTACAATTCGCACCCTTGTTTTTCTTGGATTCCAAGCCCACAAATCCTATGGGAAATGACAACTCGCACGTCGTTGGGAAATACATATCCTATGGGAAATTACAATTCGCACCCTTGTTTTTCTGGATTCCAAGCACAAATCCTATGGGAAATTACAATTCGCACCTGTGTTTTTCTTGGATTTCCTATGGGAAATGACAACCACATACATTCCTATGGGAATTCGCACCCCAAGCACAAATCTATGGGTATGGGGCAAATTACATATCCTATGGGAAATTACAATTCGCACCCGTGTTTTTCTTGGATTCCAAGCCCACAAATCCTATGGGAAATGACAACTCGCACGTTGTTTGGAAATACATATCCTATGGGAAATTACAATTCGCACCCTTGTTTTTCTTGGATTCCAAGCCCACAAATCCTATGAGAAATGACAACTCGCACGTCGTTGGGAAATACATATCCTATGGGAAATTACAATTCGCACCCTTGTTTTTCTTGGATTCCAAGCACAAATCCTATGGGAAATGACAATTCGCACCTGTGTTTTTCTTGGATTCCAAGCCCACAAATCCTATGGGAAATGACAACTCGCACGTCGTTTGGAAATACATATCCTATGGGAAATTACAATTCGCACCCGTGTTTTTCTTGGATTCCAAGCCCACAAATCCTATGGGAAATGACAACTCGCACGTCGTTGGGAAATACATATCCTATGGGAAATTACAATTCGCACCCTTGTTTTTCTTGGATTCCAAGCACAAATCCTATGGGAAATTACAATTCGCACCTGTGTTTTTCTTGGATTCCAAGCCCACAAATCCTATGGGAAATGACAACTCGCACGTTGTTTGGAAATACATATCCTATGGGAAATTACAATTCGCACCCTTGTTTTTCTTGGATTCCAAGCCCACAAATCCTATGGGAAATGACAACTCGCACGTCGTTGGGAAATACATATCCTATGGGAAATTACAATTCGCACCCTTGTTTTTCTTGGATTCCAAGCACAAATCCTATGGGAAATTACAATTCGCACCTGTGTTTTTCTTGGATTCCAAGCCCACAAATCCTATGGGAAATGACAACTCGCACGTTGTTTGGAAATACATATCCTATGGGAAATTACAATTCGCACCCTTGTTTTTCTTGGATTCCAAGCCCACAAATCCTATGAGAAATGACAACTCGCACGTCGTTGGGAAATACATATCCTATGGGAAATTACAATTCGCACCCTTGTTTTTCTTGGATTCCAAGCACAAATCCTATGGGAAATTACAATTCGCACCTGTGTTTTTCTTGGATTCCAAGCCCACAAATCCTATGGGAAATGACAACTCGCACGTTGTTTGGAAATACATATCCTATGGGAAATTACAATTCGCACCCTTGTTTTTCTTGGATTCCAAGCCCACAAATCCTATGGGAAATGACAACTCGCACGTCGTTGGGAAATACATATCCTATGGGAAATTACAATTCGCACCCTTGTTTTTCTTGGATTCCAAGCACAAATCCTATGGGAAATTACAATTCGCACCTGTGTTTTTCTTGGATTCCAAGCCCACAAATCCTATGGGAAATGACAACTCGCACCTTGTTTGGAAATACATATCCTATGGGAAATTACAATTCGCACCCTTGTTTTTCTTGGATTCCAAGCCCACAAATCCTATGGGAAATGACAACTCGCACGTCGTTGGGAAATACATATCCTATGGGAAATTACAATTCGCACCCTTGTTTTTCTTGGATTCCAAGCACAAATCCTATGGGAAATTACAATTCGCACCTGTGTTTTTCTTGGATTCCAAGCCCACAAATCCTATGGGAAATGACAACTCGCACGTTGTTTGGAAATACATATCCTATGGGAAATTACAATTCGCACCCTTGTTTTTCTTGGATTCCAAGCCCACTTCCTCAACGAACGATGGGGCGGGACGGCACTCGAGACCCTCTACAGACACGACATCAACGCCTGACGTGTGGAAGACCATCCGCGATGTCCGCTATGGCATACAACGCAAAGCCGGCCGAGCTCTCCGGTGAGGTTGTGGCTGCTGTGGCTGTGGATTTTGTAGGCATGTCCGGACCGTCGTCAAAGGATAAAACGAGTGCTCTGCAACCAGTCGTTCATTGTCGTTGTTCGATATTGGTCGCGGCTGCCGGTTGCCTAATACATTAATACATTGTTGTATACGGCATGAGTCCGGCATGAGTCACGGTATGAGCTGGCTTGCAAGCTTGACTTTTTCGTTCGCCGCTTCAGCTCTGTGTTCCGGGGCGATGCGGTGCCGCTGCCGGTGCTGCTCACTGCTCCATAATCCATGGTCCGTCCATGTAGGGTCCCTTTCCCGGTCCCTTCGTGAACAAACACAGGGCGAGCACACGAGCAATGTTATGTCACATGTCAGCATGTCAGCCATGTTTGGGCCATGCAATGCAATGCAACATGTAACATGCATACATGCCGTCTTTATTCTTGTATGCCGCTGCATGTGTGCTGCGTATTAGGACAGGCAGAGCAAGCCGTCAAGCCATGACTCGGTTCCTTGTGATTCTGGCACGCTTCGACACCGATATTCTGCACCCCCGTAATTTCGCTATACCATTCCGTCGCTTCAAGAAGGCACGTGCTTTTGCTCGTGCATTAGTGGCCACGTTCGCTCGCCACCTGGGCTACACTCGTTGGACGGTGGCCGTATATGCAGCGGATTCAGATGAGTGGCCTGGTCCCGAAAGCGTGCCATTGCTTCTGTACCGTGGAGGTCCTCGATGACGCAGAGGCAATGAACACCGAGCTGAGTGAGTGCAGCTGGAGAAACAAGCTTCCATCGTGTGCCACCGTGTGCCAGACTAAAAATCTGCTTGCATTCGTCTGCGATCAGGCTTGCTGCAGGGGTACATGGGAAATTACAATTCGCACCTGTGTTTTTCTTGGATTCCAAGCCCACAAATCCTATGGGAAATGACAACTCGCACGTTGTTTGGAAATACATATCCTATGGGAAATTACAATTCGCACCCTTGTTTTTCTTGGATTCCAAGCCCACAAATCCTATGGGAAATGACAACTCGCACGTCGTTGGGAAATACATATCCTATGGGAAATTACAATTCGCACCCTTGTTTTTCTTGGATTCCAAGCATTCGCAGTGCATATCAACTACCTAGAGAAAGGTGCAAACGTAGCTCGCGGAGCTACTGGTGTGTGGAATAGTGTACTCCGAGAGAAGCTCAACGCTTGGTTCTTGAGGTGCTGTAGCTCCTGTAACTCACTCTTTCTTACCTGATGAACTCAACTTTGATCCAGGAAGTCTATCAATCTAGTACACAAACTCGATTAAGCCAGTATAGGTTCTGTAATTCTGTACCAAAGATTGAATGACTCTACTCTGATACAGGAAGTGTATCAAGTCGGTATAGACTATACCCAAAAAGTGAGTTTCTGGTTCTAACACTGGTCAATAATAGTACTACCAATAGCACATTTAATAACACCGCTACTCTACTCTTGCTTGCCATGCCCTGGCTCTGCAAAAACCGGTGCGGTGAATACACATCTCGCAGACCACCTGAAAATGTTTGCATGGGCTGCAGATCCAGCAGGCGTGGCCGACACAACAAGCGGCGAGCTTCTTCAGATGCTAAACGTGAGGCTGCCGGTGCTCGTGGTCCTGCTTCTGAGATGAAGCAGGCAGCTTCAACTGCTGCCGTGTCTGATGCTGGTAGCGGCGTGCCCTCGCCCTCGTCCTTGCCCCTGCCATCTTCAGCGCCTTCGCCCTCGGCTTCGCTTGAGTCAAAAGCAAGCCAGGAGATGATGCCAATGCCCACGCCTTCCTTTGCGCCTGTGCCCTCGCCTTCGGGCGACCAGGACCTGCAGGACGAGTACGAAGACTTCAGCGACAAGGTCGAGACACTACTGAGTCCTCTGAAAGCACTGTATGGGAGAGTGGCGGCTTACGAATTCTTGTCCCGAGCGTTTGCGGTCATTGACCGCTACAAGACGAGGCAGGTTCCTCTGCCAAAGTGTTGTGCCTACAGCCTCCTGTCGTTTGCTATGGCGCTCAGTGGCATAGCAGATGAGGACACCAAGCGGGCGGAATGGTTTGCTTTGGTGACGACAACTTCGCAGAATGCCGTTGCCGTGGTCAATGCCAAGCGTCTGCGAGAGAACATATGTCTGTGGAGCATGACATATCCTTAAGAGTTTTGGGGAAATGCTGGAGAGCAATAACTTTGACACCTGTCTTATTGCGAAACCTCTTAGCTGCTGCGAATCCCTTTCCTGGGTGACTCAGCCTCTTAGCATGTGCCGGTCTGGCAAGCCAGTCCCTGCACTCCATTCTTCCGTGTCGGGGACGGAAAAGGATCTTGTCTGAAATCAGCTTCGTCTGAAATCAGCAGTCTGAAATCAGCTTCGTCTGAAATCAGCAGTCTGAAATCAGCCTCTTAGCATGGGCCGGTCTGGCAAGCCAGTCCCTGCACTCCATTCTTCCGTGTCGGGGACGGAAAAGGATCTTGTGTGTGACTGTGTCACTACGTCAGACTCGAAGGATTTTCGCCTGCGAGAATGGTAAGTGGCCGACATGATGTTTGAGAGATCTGCCATTCTTTCCGAAGCAAGGGCCTTGCACAGCTGTGAGGTAGGGATAAGTTTTCGTTACATGTCCGTATCCGACTAACTATTCCAACAAGGTTTGCATTCCAGGAATCGCCAAGTTATAAACCCCTAAAATTCCAACAAGGTTTGCATTCCAGGAATCGCCAAGTTATAAACCCCTAAACTACAAAAGCCCAGAACTGCAAATTCCGACGTTTGCATTCAATCCTTAAGCCTGGCTTGGCTATGTCGCTCGTCGGTGTCGGGGTTTTTACAGTAATGCTGAGCACTGGCAGGGTCTGAGCCATGGTGCCATTGAATACTATACTGTAAGTTAGCTGTTGTTGTACAGTGATAGGCATAGGAACACAGCAGTGTCAAGTACACGGAATACGACCGGTTTTCACAACTGCTCATGCTACTACTACCTTTACTAGTACTTACTAAACCAAACCTGCTGCTACTCATACTACTTTTGCGACTACCACTGCAATTCTATTCCTAGTGCAGGTAGGACTTAGTGCTGGGAATAGCAGTGCTACTCTACTACTACTGCTACTGATACTTGTGGCGCTAGTACTACCAGGACTACAAGTAATTCTCCTACTGCTGCTAGTGCTAATTAATGCTGGTATGAGTAAATACGGAATGAGCTTTCATATCCCCGGCATCTGTAACTCCAGAGGACCGGGTCTTAGTCTGCCACCGGCACGATGGCTGGGACAGACAGTGGGATGGCCAGACCCACAGAGCCGGAGCAGGGACATCCATCTGTTTCAGGGGTCTCGGATTGATTGATTGTGATTCAGTGATTGGGACTCATTGGGTCAGGAACCTGTCAGAGGGTACAAAGGGATGTGTTCATGTGGCACAACGACTTATAAGTGAATCTATTGAGGCCTCCTGCTGGAATCCCAACAAACAGAGAGAGCAAGCAAGCCCCGGCAGAAATCCAGCTTTCAGAAAGGACTGAGACTAAGACTATCTCTTGTAAGTTAAATGAGGCCTCTAATTTGGACCAGTCTTCATCAGGACCCTAAACCCTGAACCCTAGGGCCCTAGACGTTGAAGAGGAGTTCGCCCTGGCTCAGTCACGGCTGCTGATCATGAGCCGCGTGACTTAACATGGCTCTTCCCAGGCCTGAGACAGTCCTGGAGTCCTCGTGTCACAGACCAACAGAGGCAGGCCACCTTCAGGCTTCCTGTATGCAAACTCATTGCCAACCTTACTATGCTCATGAAGCCAGAAGTTCACACTGGTGACATGGGTCACAGTGAGAAACGACCGGCTCTGAGCCATCGGGAAAGCAGCTTCTGGCACTACGGCGGCTTCGACCTGGACAAGCTCTGGTCTTTCTCTTTCCCTCATAACTTCCGTTGCTTCATATGCCTTGCTGCAGAATCACTGCACCCGACTAGTTCTGCCGATTTCGGGTGCCTTCGCACCTTCGCCATTCCATTTTCTTCCGGCCCAGGTCGGCAGTGCAGCTGCCAGACACTGAGCTGGTCGGTGGTCGGTTTAGTTAGTTAGTTCCCTAACCCGCCGTGGAATCTAAGTCAGTGGGTTTCCCTAAGGCCCCTAGGCTGCTGCTGCTGTTACTCTTTGCCTGCTTGTCACTCGTCATCCAAGTCACATCTCGACTCCGATCGTCAATCCCTCATCATTGAAGCCAAGCCCTCGAGACCCCTAGCCGAGACATAGCCGGGATCTCAGACCAGACTCACTGCATGAATGAAGCTCCTGACTGAGTAATCGGTACTCTCCCCCAGCTCGGTTGAAATAGTTCATATCATTACAAAACAACTACCTTCGCTCCAAGTCCCCTGTATGACTCGAAGTTAAAATTCAGAAGTAAGTCACTGAAAAAGCCTTAAACTCCATTATGTTTCATGATAACAGAGATTTCAAGCCCGAATTCTCTCGCTAGTTCCATCTGAAGTAGGGAAGTAATTACTGATGTTGGACATTTAGATACTGAGACGGCTACTACCGACTGCAGCCCGTTTTCAGCATTGATAGATAGCTTACTTCCTTGTGGAGTCTTCATTATCAGTTATCAAGCATTCTTCGTCCCTCCCAAACCCCACCCATAAATTAAGAACGTGACTGAGAATTCCCTTTCCAAAAACACAAGCACATCCAAAATGCCTCCACTGCCTAAACTTGCTCTAGTCAACCCTGAGAAAACTAAACCAGGATTCTCAAGTCTGATGTTGACAAGAATGTTGGTATTTCTTAAACCTGTAACCTGATCCTGAACCCTGATCTGTTCAGTTCCCGACCGACCCTGAAGCCTTAAGTGACCGCCGTCACATGCAAGCCTGAGCCTTGAATTGACTTGTTAATTTTACTTTCTAATACCCTAACCTGACAATTGGGGGTGGTCAGTGGATTTGGATTTTGCTCCATCGCTGGTCTGGGCATTCGGTCTGGCTGCCCAGGTCCGGCGGTGCTGCTAGCTTGACCTAGGCGAGACCCAGTGCCTGGGGCTCAAGTTCAGTCCAAAACTTAAACCCGGAACCCAGCTCCACATGGGACCTTACATTGGATGCTGTAGCTTATAACCCATATAGCGGCACCTTTACATACTGAAATCTGCAACCACACAGTATTTTGAGCCAGGTCTAGCAGAACGCTTAAAATCTAGCCTGAGTGGGTTGAACAGACTCACGCCGTCACCTCGCCATAACTGGCTTGCGACAAATCAGAACTTTCGATCTCGCCCAGGAGCCGAGATGATTCGACGCAGATGCTCGTTCACTGGGCATAAAAAAGCAGTCACATTCGGTTTGGGTTTTAGGGCTCTCAACCCTGACCCCCAAACCCTGAACCCCAAACCCAATCTGGAAGGCAAAAGAGGAAGCCCTTCGCCAAGAGGAGGAAGCCGCCAAGAAGAAGAAGGCGATCTTGAAACCTTCCCTGGTTTAGGGGTTTCTTAGGAAGTAGACTAGGCTTTTCGGTTTGGGTTTTAGGGCTCTCAACTTGACCCCCAAACCCTGAACCCCAAACCCAATCTGGAAGGCAAAAGAGGAAGCCCTTCGCCAAGAGGAGGAAGCCGCCAAGAAGAAGAAGGCGATCTTGAAACCTTCCCTGGTTTAGGGGTTTCTTAGGAAGTAGAGGCTTTTCGGTTTGGGTTTTAGGGCTCTCAACCCTGACCCCCAACCCCTGAACCCCAAACCCAATCTGGTGGTGCCTGTGCAGGCGGTCTGGTCCTCTTAGGCTGATTTTGCTGGCCTTGAGGGCTGGGCTTGGCAATCTGGGGTTGGTACCCATTGATGTAAGGGTGGATTTGTTGCTCGGTTCTTGTGGAGATGCCCTGGCCGAACCAGCCCCTCCGTCGTAACAGGCATTTCGGACGTAAAAAAAAACCAATCTGGAAGGCCGAAGAGGAAGCCCACCGCGCAGAGGAGAAAGCCAAGAAGAAGGAGGCGATCTTTAGGAGTTTCTTAGGAAGTAGAGGCTTTTCGGTTTGGGTTTTAGGGCTCTCAACCCTGACCCCCAAACCCTGAACCCCAAACCCAATCTGGAAGGCCGAAGAGGAAACCCTTCGCCAAGAGGAGGAAGCCGCCAAGAAGAAGAAGGCGATCTTGAAACCTTCCCTGGTTTAGGGGTTTCTTAGGAAGTAGAGGCTTTTCGGTTTGGGTTTTAGGGCTCTCAACCCTGACCCCCAAACCCTGAACCCCAAACCCAATCTGGAAGGCCGAAGAGGAAACCCTTCGCCAAGAGGAGGAAGCCGCCAAGAAGAAGAAGGCGATCTTGAAACCTTCCCTGGTTTAGGGGTTTCTTAGGAAGTAGAGGCTTTTCGGTTTGGGTTTTAGGGCTCTCAACCCTGACCCCCAAACCCTGAACCCCCAACCCAATCTGGAAGGCCGAAGAGGAAACCCTTCGCCAAGAGGAGGAAGCCGCCAAGAAGAAGAAGGCGATCTTGAAACCTTCCCTGGTTTAGGGGTTTCTTGGGAAGTAGAGGCTTTTCGGTTTGGGTTTTAGGGCTCTCAACCCTGACCCCCAAACCCTGAACCCCAAACCCAATCTGGAAGGCCGAAGAGGAAACCCTTCGCCAAGAGGAGGAAGCCGCCAAGAAGAAGAAGGCGATCTTGAAACCTTCCCTGGTTTAGGGGTTTCTTGGGAAGTAGAGGCTTTTCGGTTTGGGTTTTAGGGCTCTCAACCCTGACCCCCAAACCCTGAACCCCAAACCCAATCTGGAAGGCCGAAGAGGAAACCCTTCGCCAAGAGGAGGAAGCCGCCAAGAAGAAGAAGGCGATCTTGAAACCTTCCCTGGTTTAGGGGTTTGTTAGGAAGTAGGGGCTTTTCGGTTTGGGTTTTAGGGCTCTCAACCCTGACCCCCAAACCCTAAAGTTTGTTAGGAAGTAGGGGCTTATCGGTTTGGGTTCTAGGGCTCTCAACCCCCAACCCCCAAACCTTAAAGCCCAAACCCAATGTGGAAGGCCGAAGAGGAAGCCCACCGCCGAGAGGAGGAGGAAGCCAAGGGGAAGTCGAGTTTCAAACCTTTTGAGGTTCAAGGTTTCGGCTCGGGCATGTTAAAGTTTTCGGAAGTTGGTAGGCTTCAGGGTTTAGGGCTTGGGGTTTGTGTGTTCTGTGTACTGCATGTTTTTCTGGTTTGTGTCGGAAAGAGCTTCGCCAGGCAAAGAAAAAGCAGGCGCGAGGGAATTTAAGTCTAAGTGGCAGAGTGTAGGGTTGATGCAAACATGTCTGCATGTGTGCTCTCACGACTGGCTCAAGACTACAGTTACACAGAGTCGCAGACTGCAGAATCATGGCCGAGAAAACAACTGCAGCTGATGTGGTGCAACTCAAGAACAGCAGTGATGCCTGCGAGGTCTCGCTGCTGCTCTTGAGTTGCATTACATTAGGATTACGAGAACTGGACTACCCGCTGTGCTGCAGCTCAGAAACGAATCCGAGTACCTGAATGACCGAGTCCCTGAATCCCAGAGGCCTAGAGCCCTGACTGGAATTTCCCCTTTGAGCTGCTCTAGGATTAAGAGGACAAGTACACCTGCTCTGGTGAAGAACGAGAGCATCTGAGACATGGTATTACCATGTCTCAAATCCTCTCGTTCGCCCAATGGAGCACTGATCCTAGTGCGAATCAAGAGCGACAGCCAGGTCTAGCCTTGCCTCGCTGTCGCTCTTGATTTGCAGTAGCTATCACCCGGCCTCAGCTGCAGCTGGCAAGGTGGCGCTGCAGCACGTCACAGCGAGGGCGACCTGTGTCAGGCATGTCATGTGCGATCGCCAATCGAGGCCTGCTGTATGTGTCATAGGGTAGGCCTCGGTTGGCGATCGCATGGAGCTGACTTTGGGGTTTAGGGTTTATAGGATTGGGGAAGACTGGAATGCAGAGTTTGTTTCTGTCTGCTCCGTGTTGCGGTCTCTGTCTGCTGCTGAGCAGTAATTGCAAGGGCGACAATTGTGGTTGGAGTTTTGGGAGCGCAGGCCTGCACTCCCCTTACACAACATCTCAAGAAGAGCAAGAAGCGTGACGAGCTCTGTGTTGTGGTCTCTGTCTGCTGCTGAGCGCTAATTGCACGGGTGACAATTGTGGTTGGAGTTTTCGGGAGTGGAGGTTTGGAGCTTTAGAGCCCCAGCCCAAAAGGCGACCATTCTGTGTTGGAGTTTGGGGAGCGGGGAGCGACAGAGTGGTGATCTTTCGCCGCCGAAAGATCACCACGCCGTCGCTCCCCTAAACCCTAATCCCGAAGCTGAGCGGATAGTATAACCGCAATGTTCAAGGGTTACGACGTTCGTAGCTGCCTTGACCATTGCGGTTAACTCTATTGTCTGTCAAAGGGATATTACCTGGTCATGGGCTTGTTGGTGCTTCAAGCTGGCTGCTACGGACTCTGTTGGAGCTCCTTCTGTACCGGGGAGATTGTGTCGAAGAGGTTGCAATGAACCCTGTGGCCCGTGGCCGGCTTTTGCTAGAAACGACAGTGGAGCAGGTCTGCCGGGGAGACGCAGCCAGCTCGAGCGAGGTCATTTGAAGAGCCGCTTACGGATGTTCTTGGCAACGGGTAAAGGTACATTCTTCTGATCTTTCTGGGCCTGGTTCTCGTGCTTGTCGGTTACCGATACGCACGAGAAGCAGGTCCAGAAAGATCAGAAGAATTACCTTTACCTGTTAAGATCAGCGCAAACCATGGAAGGAAAAATGAGAGAGGTGTGCGGCTGCGGCGGTGCCCCGCAAACCGGGTCGCCATCCGCCAATGCCCCGGAGCCGGGCCCCCTTACGGGACGGGGCCGCTCCCGGGTACGGGCGGGTGGCCACCCGGTTGGCCGGGCCGCGCCGAAGCCGCACACCTCTCTCTCTGTTTCACCCAGTTTCACCCGGTGAAGCTGGGTGAAACAGTCTCTCCCATGGTTTGCGCTGATCTTAACGCAGGCTGGCGCAACGGACGGGAGATGGGTCGTCCTTCTCAATTTGGTGCCATGCAGTGATCGAAGAGCTCTTTGCTTCGTCGTATTGGAATTAGTTGCAGTGGTCATGGGCTTGTTGGCGCTTCCAGCTGGCTGACCCCGTCATCATGTTTACAAGACGTGTTGGACATGCTTCCATGCTTTGGAGTTTCCTCATGTGTGATCGATCACAAGAGATTTGGTGCCGTTGACGCTGTCCACGCGTGAGTTTACTAGTTTGGAGCAAGCGCTTCAAATGAAGTGGGAATGCGAGGACACAAAAGTCGCGTGTAGTATGTTGAAAAGCTTCCGATGTGCTTGTGGCAGTCCTATGCGGTGCTCATGTCCATGTCTATTAGTTCAATCCCTCAGCTTGTTGACTTTCAAGTCTGAAATCAGCGTTATGGGAACTCAACTTGTCAGACAGCAACCTTTTCTTTCTCGTCACCTTAGTCTGAAATCAGCAGTCTGAAATCAGCCGTCTGAAATCAGCTTCGTCTGAAATCAGCAGTCTGAAATCAGCAGTCTGAAATCAGCATAGCCATGATGCCGGACTCAGAATTAAGTGTATAGTCCTTCCCCAGAATAAGTGTTCAATCCGCCACCAGAACCCTATAAAGAGTTACTGTTAGAGGAAACCCCTAAGCCATGCAGGAACCGACGTCTACAGCAGTCGGCGACATCTTTGACAAAGCCAAACGGGCCAAGAAGAGCAGCTGATGATGTCTGAGGCCCTACCCTACTTTGTTACACTTAAGCTCTCCAGGATCCAGCGGTCGGCCTTAAGGCAGCAGTAGGCCCACACCCCCTTAAGCTAAGCTCCAGTGGCCCTAGACGTAATCCGGCTATAACCGGTTATAATAGCTTCGGCCTCGGTTGGCAGCAATCGCCGCAGTTAAGGCAGCAGTCGGCCCGGACTCAGCCTTAAGCTTTCCAGGATCCAGGACTCAGCCTCAAGGCAGCAGTAGGCCCAGAACTTAAGTTAGCTCTCCAGGATCCAGCGGTCGGCCTTAAGGCAGCAGTAGGCCCACACCCCCTTAAGCTAAGCTCCAGTGGCCCTAGACGTAATCCGGCTATAACCGGTTATAATAGCTTCGGCCTCGGTTGGCAGCAATCGCCGCAGTTAAGGCAACAGTAGGCCCGGACTCAGCCTTAAGCTCTCCAGGATCCAGGACTCAGCCTTAAGGCAGCAGTAGGCCCAGAACTTAGCCTTAAACTCCATGCTCCAGGTTTTCCTGGCCCAGCCAAAATTCTGTTACACAGTGCATGCAGCGACACAGGTTCGGTCTTCGTGCTGCTCCTGTGCCTCGAGCCTGGTTTTGGCCGCAGGTTCTGATGTGAGGCCGGACTGTCTCGCTGAAAATCGGGCAGCATTTCCTTCCCCCAGACATGCCGGTAGAAAGGGTAAAAAAAGAGGAAAAAACGCAAACCTCAAAGGTAGAAAAAGGTAGAAAAAGGTAGAAAAAGGTAGAAAAGGGTAGAAAAAGGTAGAAAAAGGTAGAAAAAGGTAGAAAAAGGTAGAAAAAGGTAGAAAAAGGTAGAAAAAGGTAGAAAAAGGTAGAAAAAGGTAAAAAAAGGTAGAAAAAGGTAGAAAAGGGTAGAAAAGGGTAGAAACAGAAAGAAATGGGGCATACCGTGTGTGTGTACAAATGAAAAAAAATGGTGTTGGGAACCAGGCATGTCTTGACAGACAGGCAAAAATCGGAAGATTTTGGAATAAAATTGAAGAATTCCGAATAATCTAGAATAATTTTGAATAATTTAAAAACATACAGCAGTCTTACGTAGAACAGGGAAGACTACAAGGCTTGCTCCAGACACTCGCACCAAAAGCATTTGCATGAATTTTACATAAAAAACAAAAAAATTTCCTCGCTTCGCGAACATCCATATTTGTTTTCAACTCTAGTACTCCACACACACTACAAGGCTTGCCCCAGACACTCGCACCAAAAGCATTTGCATGAATTTTGCATAAAAAAACAAAAAAAATTTCCTCGCTTCGCGAACATCCATATTTGTTTTCAACTCTAGTACTCCACACACACTACAAGGCTTGCCCCAGACACTCGCACCAAAAGCATTTGCATGAATTTTGCATAAAAAACCAAAAAATTTCCTCGCTTCGCGAACATCCATATTTGTTTTCAACTCTAGTACTCCACACACACTACAAGGCTTGCTCCATACACTCGCACCAAAAGCATTTGCATGAATTTTGCATAAAAAAACAAAAAATTTCCTCGCTTCGCGAACATCCATATTTGTTTTCAACTCTAGTACTCCACACACACTACAAGGCTTGCTCCAGACACTCGCACCAAAAGCATTCGCATGAATTTTGCATAAAAAACAAAAAAATTTCCTCGCTTCGCGAACATCCATATTTGTTTTCAACTCTAGTACTCCACACACACTACAAGGCTTGCTCCAGACACTCGCATCAAAAGCATTTGCATGAATTTTGCATAAAAAAACAAAAAATTCCTCGCTTCGCGAACATCCATATTTGTTTTCAACTCTAGTACTCCACACACACTACAAGGCTTGCTCCAGACACTCGCACCAAAAGCATTTGCATGAATTTTGCATAAAAAAACAAAAAATTTCCTCGCTTCGCGAACATCCATATTTTTTTTCAACTCTAGTACTCCACACACACTACAAGGCTTGCTCCAGACACTCGCACCAAAAGCATTTGCATGAATTTTGCATAAAAAAAACAAAAAATTTCTTCGCTTCGCGAACATCCATATTTGTTTTCAACTCTAGTACTCCACACACACTACAAGGCTGGCTCCAGACACTCGCACCAAAAGCATTTGCATGAATTTTGCATAAAAAATCAAAAAAAATTTCTCGCTTCGCGAACATCCATATTCGTTTTCAACTCTAGTACTCCGCACACACTACAAGGCTGGCTCCAGACACTCGCACCAAAAGCATTTGCATGAATTTTGCATAAAAAATCAAAAAAATTTCCTCGCTTCGCGAACACCCATATTTGTTTTCAACTCTAGTACTCCACACACACTACAAGGCTTGCCCCAGACACTCGCAGCAAAACCTTTTGCATGAGCCAACCACATCGGCAGACATCACCTTAAGTGCTTTGTGACAGATGCATCTTGGATTCTGCTCACGATGGCGTGAAATGTACTGATGATTGTCTCAGGTCCTTGGTAGTTGCAAGAGCACCGAGCATGCTGGGCACTTCGATCAGGCTTTGATCTTCAAGGAGTCTGTAGCATGGAGGGCCTTCAAAGGCGGGATCTTAGCCATGGTTTCGTTGCCGTGCTCTTCGGCACTCAGACGGAATTCTTTCTCTATGCGATGCTGCTGGGCTTTCGCTTGAAAACCTTGTCTCCGCAGGTTGAGCGAGTCTTGCTGGTGAGCGAGACCAAGCACTGCTGGTACTCGTCTTTGCGACGGTATTGGACGTTGTGCGAAGTTCCGCTGTGTTGGCAGGAGATGGCCACTTGCGCCATCAGGCATACTTGTGTTTTCACGAAACTGTGGGTCTTGGCTCTGCCGATCCATCGGGTGCTGCTGCTGGACTTGGATCTACTACCGCGCTGTGATCTTTCTCCTCTTTTTGAAGTTCCGGCGCCTGCTGGCTTGTATCATGGGAGACTCGAACAAATGTACCGCAACTATGCTAATGGATATAGTTATCCGAAAACAGAGGGGGCCTGCTTCAATGCGGGTGTTCTTCGTTTGGATCCGCATCAAGATGAAGAGCATCGTAGAATGGAAGTGCATGATGTTTTGTCTAGAGCTGCGGGCACCACGTGGAAATCTGCGTTGCCCGAGCAATATCTGTTGGCGGAGCACTATGCGAGGTGGAACCTGCTGGGCTTCGAATGGAATTTCGAAGTCGGTTGCTCTGTCGCCTATGACTCGGACACTGGAGTCGTCAGCGAGGTGACGGCGAACCATCCCTGGGGTGCCGTTCCCTTGCAAGATGTGAAGGTGTTTCATTTCAGCGGCACGGATTTGCAGCCGTGGTGGTTTCTTCATGTGGCACCGGCGGAGGCCGGCTGCATCCTTGGAGAAATGTATAGCCATCGGGATCCGCGGGGGCTGCTTTCCTCGGCGGTTGCGGAGTGGTTACTTGCTGTCAGTGAGCTTCTGGAGATCTCCGAACGAGAGGGCGATTGTTATTTCGTGGATGTGTACCGCACGCAGCGTGAGATAGCCGGAAGCTGGTGGGAAGGGTGCGCTAGGTGCCATTGGTGCAGTCACATTTTGCTGAAAGCAACCCGTGGTGGCATTTGTGAGAATTGCCAGATCGAGAATTTGCAAGCGCGCAGTGTTGTGCGACTCGAATCCAAGAGCCGGCGCACGTGCAAGTAGGAGCGGGTTCGCACTTTGAACTAGATGCCCGCGGTGCGCGGTGCTGTGCGACTCGAATGGAGACGCCGGTGCTCGTGAAAGTAAGATCTGGTGGCTGTCGCGCAGGACATGCCAGCGGCGCAGGTCCAGTCAAGAAAGAGGGTGCATGCTTGAGGAACGGATAGACAGAGAGAGAGAGAGAGAGAGTATTACTCTATTATTCTATTACTCTATTGCTTTACTACTCGATTACTCTATTACTCTAATGCTCTATTACTCTACTACTCCATTAACTCTATTTATTACTCTATTACTCTATCTTACTCTCTTTCGCTGTGCCTTCATTTTCTCTACCGTCTGTGCCAGCTTTTCTAGGACTGCCGAACATGTCAGACCTTGACATAGCGTGACCGCCCGAACAATTGGTCTCGCCTGACAGCATGGCTCTAGCTGGGACAGATCTTCATGCATGGAATACGGTGGGCCCCATGGCTACTGCGAAGGCTACTGCGAATGCGGCTGGGACAGATCTTCATGCATGGAATACGGTGGGTCCCATGGCTACTGCGAAGGCTACTGCGGATGCGGCTGGGACAGATCTTCATGCATGGAATACGGTGGGTCCCATGGCTACTGCGAAGGCTTCTGCGGATGCGGCTGGGACAGATCTTCATGCATGGAATACGGTGGGTCCCATGGCTACTGCGAAGGCTACTGCGGATGCGGCTGGGACAGATCTTCATGCATGGAATACGGTGGGTCCCATGGCTACTGCGAAGGCTACTGCGAATGCGGCTGGGACAGATCTTCATGCATGGAATACGGTGGGTCCCATGGCTACTGCGAAGGCTACTGCGGATGCGGCTGGGACAGATCTTCATGCATGGAATACGGTGGGTCCCATGGCTACTGCGAAGGCTACTGCGAATGCGGCTGGGACAGATCTTCATGCATGGAATACGGTGGGGCCCATGGCGACAGCTGATCCAGTGCTTGTGCACGCGAGTGATTCGGAAGAGGATGACGATGCTGCAGAGACTGTGGTCGGGGATGGAGGGGCACAGGCCAATTTCCTGGACCTCACTGGGAACACAGAGTCAGCAACGAGCATGATCACGACCGGATCTTCATCGAATGACTCTGGAGGGCTGGCCCGCTTCTCTTACTATCCATTGTTCGGACACGCTGAGCCAAGTTTTGACCTGAACGTCATGGACTAGAACTGCGGTCGGTAGATCTTTGGTAGGTCTTCAAGAAAGGATTCATTAAAACGATGAAGCTGCCACTGAGCGGCC
>CAJNDT010003360.1:0-23526 GCA_905221615.1 Symbiodinium sp. CCMP2592 | reverse complement strand
ATGCACATTTTGTTAGCGCCCAAATTGTGGCTTGGCACACAAGCCGGTTGAGCGGTATCGAGTAAGAGGGGGACGATCATGCGAGTTGAAAAGACGCACCTGGCCCCACATACATGGTTGAGACTCCGCAACCATGAGCTCTGTGGGACTTTTAGCAAAGAAGCCGGGTCGAGCCTAGTGTTTGATTGATGCAATTTTAGGATCGGCACCTGGCACCGAATGCTCCGTAGTAGTTGAAAAATGCACAACAAGCCCGGCTCAGCCTCCATTCTCATGAGATTGAGGAAAAACCTGCTGGCACCGAAAGCTCCCTTTGGGCTGAGATTTAGCAATGTTTGCCTGGGCTGGATGCCGTGAGCGATTTGAGCGACGGGCGAACGGTTCCGTCCTTGTTTGGGTCATGTCTGCTTTGCTGTCGACCGGGTCGCATATGACGCGTTTCTTTCTGAGGGCAGAACTCTGACTCCGAGGATGATCCTTCTGTGGAGAACTACCTGGGCAGGGAGATTGCTAGTAGGCAAAGCGCGGCTCGTGCTGCGGACCCGGGGTTTCTGCTCTGGCTCGCTGCCTGAGTTGTCTTTCAGAAGCAGGACTTGGAGTTCCTTCTCGCATCTCAAATCACCGGTTCTATTTTGGCTGCGGCAATGTCGACTCGGCCACGTAAACATGGCAGAGTGGCCAAAGAAGATGGCCATCTTTTAAGACCTTGCCGGTGCGTCGGTCCGTGATTGCCAGCTCCAGGTACTCTCGCAGACGTCCTCGGCTCGTACAAGGGGCGCTGACGTTTTTGACTTTCTGCGTCCGGGGCTCGGGCTCCAGTGGGCCTCTTTCTGCGCATGCGGGTATGGTGTCGTACACCACGGTGTCTGGGTATACCTGGATCGTATGTAACGGAACTGATTAGAGCGGAACTGTCTCGGTCCGGCCTGGAACTCAAGGGAATCGCCACTGAGCCCCAAGGAAAGCCGGACCGTCCTGCTGGCCCTGCCGAGACAGGTGTCGGGTTGGAGGTTTGCTGTAGTTTCTTGGGGCCGGGCACTTTTGCCCCACGTTTCTCTTGCTTGAAAGCCTCGGCAGAAAGCGTCAGATCCGGGCGGGCATCTCTTCTTTGTCCTAGTCGACTCTTTCCAAGGATGGTGTCATGCTGCTCCTATAATGAGATGGTTAGACTTCGGCTCGAGCCGTGGTGCTGCAAAGAATGAGTTGTGGTTTATTGGTGGCTTTTGTTGTGCGCTTCGCTGCGTTACATGCTTGTTCTAGTCGCCACAGATCGCCTTTCGATCCTTAAAGTATCGTTCACAAAGACGGGGTAAGCGACTTCCTTCGTATCTGCACCACTGGAAGCAAGCCTTACGGCCCTTTTGAACTAGGGGTCTACCTAATGTCGCGTGAACAAGGAACCACATGGCAACCGGTGCTCTGGTCCACTACAAGCTACGTTAATCAGGATTTTTCATTGACTGAAGAAAAAACGAATGGGCAGGCATCGAACCGGACAAAGGAAGAGCAATGCTGAAAACTCAACCACGGTGGTCAGCAGCGGCAACAAACAGCTCATGTGTTCTGTCAAAATATCAGATGCATTTCAGTGAGGGACTCTATGGCAACATGTTGATTCCACAGCTCTTCGTGTTTATGTTTTTTGTTTATCTCAATGCTTTGATCCCTGCTTGCACCTTCACTCATTTCAGTGATATCCTCAGAATCTTTTCTAGGGTCTATACCTCACCTCGAACAGGGCCCGCAGCCATCTTTGTGCACTTATGCAAGCAAGTCCATGGCGTGAAGCAAATCGGCGCGAGGAGCTGCTGGCTGCTGCACCAACTGTCGGATTTGTGCTCACACGAGGATACACGCTTTCCTTATCTCGAACCACGCAGGCTTTTGCAGTCGTGTTCAGGCTAAGTGCACGCAGAACTGGCGCGGCGGGGTGAGAACTTCATTCGCAACTACTGTGCCCAGTGTCCTGGTGTTCATTGTGATGATGTGCACACTTCCAATTCGCTGGCACTGGCGTGTACCGGCCGTTGATTGGTCTTTGCCAGCACTTCCACTGCACAGGTACCGGCAAGTATCGACCGTTCACCGGTTTCTGCCACACTCTCACTGTCGCCGGCTCCTGCGTGCAAAGATGCTTTGAGGCAAAGGTTTTGAGCGACATGCGCTGCGGACGGGCCTTCCCGGCAATGCTTGTCTGCATAGCTGAGGGGCATGCAGCATCGGCCTCGGTGGCTAAAGTGCGCTGGAGTGCTTGGACGAACTTCAGTGCATGGGGACCTTCTTCGAGCCGCTTGGCTTCACGATCGACGGGCGCGCGTGTCGTACCTCAGAGGCCACACTATGCCACTACGCGTTCTTTCCAGCCAGGGTGAAGATCGCCGAATTGGCGCGCCTTGCATGTTGGCCGTGGCTTCGATTTGGGTTTAGCCGCTTGCAGAGCTCGGAGCATGAAAACCTGGCAGCGAGCATGTCTGACCCTGTTTGCGAACTCACAGTAGACCAAACAATCGTCGACCTTTCGTGACATCGTCGGTTTTGGTGGGAGTGCCTCTCAGGTTGGCACATGTTTTTGCAAGCTTCTAACATCTCGATTCTAGGGGCCTGCCTGGTCCGAACCGAGTAAGCGACGGAGGGTCTTGCTCTCGAGACTGCCTCTCTGGGAAGTTTTCCCATTGACGTGAGGATAAACGAACAGATTGGACAGGCCGGCCTTCCAGCACCATTCGGGTTGAGGATAAGGGGCGAGCTAGCTTTATCTGTTACTGTGTGAACCAAGTCGCTGCGTGAAACTGCCACGTAGACGAATTACTACGTAGACTGACCGCCCGACATATTGTGGCGCAAAGCTGATATCGGCACTCCCTCATCAACGCCCACAAGAGCACTGCATGCTAGTCAGAGCAGTCCGAGGCAGCAGTGTTTCCCTCCGAAGCGCCGCAGTAAATCTCGTAACAAAAACGTCATGTTGCGGCGGGAGGCGAGGTGCAAAACCTGTTTCGTTACATAAGATTTCGGAGCACTTAAGCTGCAGGCACACAATAATAAGAATTTCTTGTGATGCTTTGAGAATAAGATCGACGCCGGCTTTGCACGACTCAACAAGAGATGTGAACCGAATCATGCACTTGCTACTTGCTCTTTGCATCGCCTCCTTTTGAATGGACTGCTGCTGGCTTATTTTGCCGCGCTCATGTGCCTAGGCAGCATGGGTACATAAACTGCAACGTCTCCGAGTGATGTCATGAGGCGTGGACATGGCCAGCGCAAGCTCCAAATTGCCTGCGTAGGTGCCCAGGCTTAGGGCAAACTTCTCCTGCAAGATATCAGAGAGCATGAGTCGTCGTCTATCTATCTGCTGTTCTTTCTGCCTCGGATTTGATCCGAGTAAGAATTGCCGCCAGCGTGGCCAACAAGTCCAAAGATGTGCCATCCTGCAACCCATATCTAAAGGCTAACGGCCAACACGGACGGGCATCCGTGCCTCTGAACGGACGATGCATGGCCAGTGGTGTGGTGCGAGGCTGATAGCTGCCACGACTCTGCCGCCCAAGGGTTCTTGGTCTTGCAGAGAGCTTGCCAGAGGCTCGTACCCACCTCATGACAGCCATGACGACAGCCCGCAAGAAATTTGAAAACACGGTTCGGAGTCAGGTGCCTGTGTTGCTGCACGGCATCACCAACAACGTCTTGCCTGGCGTATGATGACGCGGTCCATCTGAAGTTGGAGCAAACAACATGAAGCGCCGGCTGTCCAGCCTGGTGGTGCCGCATGGAACTCCAAAGTTTCATAGTAGGCAGGATATAGCATCACTGCAGTGCCGCTGCTCCTTAAAAAGCACTACCCAGGGAGGAATGATTCAGTCGGACATCCGCACACACACACACACACACAAAATACACACAGAGCCTGACGAGGCCCTTGCTTCCATGCTATCGAGCAAAACGCTTGACTCTTGTATTCTTCGTTGCTGCATGCAGCGACCGTAGCACGGGTGCCGTTGCAGACCTTGCACCATTGCAAACAAGGAAATGGAGCTAGTGCAAGGCTCACCGAAACCCCGCAACGAGGCAAATACGTTTCCATGCGGGCTGCCCCAGATCACGAGGTCGAAGCTGCCATGTGGTACTGGCGGCACCTGCCGCTCTGATAGAGGAACAAACGCATGTGCATCCATCAATTTTAAGAACTCGTCCGTCCTTCCACGACAGTGCATTGAAACCATCAACACTTTCAAACGGCAGCTCGTTCGCGTCGAGGATAGCTCCGCAGGCCGCGAGAATGAACAAGTTCTTGTCCTGCATATCCCGTAGTTCGACTAGCTTGCTGTGTTGTTGCATAACATTGAGCACACGGCCAGGTGCCATCGCGCCGGACAACGTACCTCTGCGTCCTGATCCATGCCGACGACCCTTCGACACGGGGGGAGTCAATGCGCGCAGCTCTCTCACACCTGCCTCTTCCTCCGCTTCGAGGTCCTGTGCAGAAGACAAGATGGGCAAGCTCGGACAATCACGGCGCAAAAGATGAAGATCCTTTAGCCAGGAGAGTGGCACTGAAGTTGGGATGATGCCGAAGTCGCTGATGACCAATCGCTCCATGTTACGTCTCCTCAGCAGAACCAACATAGAAGCAATGTGCAAAGTACTTCAACTAGATCAAAGCAGCAGCTCCTTGGCAGCAGGGCCGAAAAGAGCAGCTGTTACTGCAGTCTTTGCTGTCTTGAGCACAAAATGCTGTTCCGATAAAAATTATATAAATATATATCGATATATATATATATATGTATCATCATCACTGCTATTCACCACGGTTGTTCTATCGCTTCCGTTATGCATTTGCTCTTCTACATCTGCATCCAGAAATGCAGAAGGACCAACTGGAGAGCCTTTTCTCGCCATTTTGCTGGCTGATCTGTATTCGGGGTCAGATGCTACGCACACAAGCCAGGCAGGTTTCCGGCATTACCAGCCCCAAGAGAAGCGCACCTGTCGAGCAGGCGGGAGATGGTGCACCATGCGGTTTAAGAATAACCAAAAGCTGCGGCACAACATACCGGTTAAGAATAAGCTCAAACATGGTGGCACACTGTACAAAAGCAAACGTGGCGGCACACCACACTGGTTAAGAAGAGTCTCAAACATGGCAGGGCACCGTACAGAAGAAAACGTGGCGGCGCACCATACTGGTTCAGAACATACTCAAACATGGCGGCGCAGCATACAGAAGCAATCGTGGTGGCACATCCTACTGGTCAAAGAATACTTTCAAGAATGGCGTGGCGCCCTACAAAAGCAAGTGTTGCGGCATGTCGGCGCATCGTACAGAAGCAAGCGTGGCGGCGCACCATACTGGCTAAGAACAAACTCAAACGTGGCGGCGCTCCGCACGGAAGCAAACATGGCGGCGCGCGATGCAGCTTAAGAAATAGCCCAAACATGGCGGAGCACCGTACCGATTAATAATAAGCTCACCTGGCGGTGCACCATATTGTTTAAGAATAAGCTCAAACATGGCGGCGCACCGTACTGATTGAGAATAAGCTCACCTGGCGGTGCACCATACAAGTTAACACTAAGCTCAAACATGGCGGCGAAGCAGAAGCAAACGGGACGACGCACGATACTGCTGCTCAAACATGGCGGCGCAAACGTGGCGGCGCACCATGCAAGTTAAGAAGGAGCTAAAACATGCTGGCTATGTGCATATGTGCCGGCCTTCTTCTTCTACTGCCTCAGTTTCCGAGTAGCTGCCGGGCGGTGCTCACACAAGCTGTCAGAAGCACTTACGTGCCGGCCTTCTTCTTCCGTTGCTCAGCTTCGGAGTAGGTACCTGCCGTCGTGCACACACACATATAGACACACGCGCACGCCCGCGCACACACAACAAGAATCAGCATTGTACAACATCTTTCGTACCTCCTGATGCCGCTCCAGTTTGTGCGATCTCTGTCGGCCTGTGGTGGTTGCCACTGGTTGTGCAGTGCCCGTCAGAGAACAAATTTACGGTAGCTTACAACCCACAAAAGCGCGGCTTTCTTTCCGTCTCGCCGTACTGCGCTGGGTGAGACAACGTGCATCAACCAAGAGTCCTGCGCTGAATGCTTTCTGCGACCATTTCCAGGGCCATAGCTGCGCGCTTGGCCACACGCCTTGCTGCCTCTTGCTCTTCTCTCCGGCGCTCCTTTTGTTTGTGCTTTCGGAGCTCTGCCTTTTCCTCCTGTCTTCTCTTCTTCTCGAAAATCTCGAGGTTCTTGATGCAGAGGCGTATGTTCTTCTTGGTGCCGAGCGGAAGACCTTGCAAGTCCTGGTTCGATAAGCGTTGGAGTCGCCTGCCGAAGTCCAGGTCGCCCGTGATTCTGGGCGCTAGCATTGGGTATTTCGAAAGGGCCCCGATCAACGCCAGGCGACCCAGCGTGAGGGCCCAGTCTGAGCGCTTCGAAAATCCTGCGACGAGCCGCTTCAGGTGCACGGATAAGTGTGACCATTTCTGTGCCGCAACCGAGCAAGTGCAGATCAAAGCACCGAAAAGCATCGATGTATCCATGGCGCCGGGCGCGGGTGGGGCGTGATTGTCGAACAAAAGCTTGATTTGTGCCCAAGAGCTACACCGGTCAGACGATCCTGCCTGCTAACCATCTTTCGGCCGGCCCCCGCCTTATTCAGCTTGAGGACGAGCTCGGAAGAAGGCACCTGGCGCGTTAGTATGGCTAGAGGACGAGGAAACCAGATCGAAATGCGCGACCCGTTCGCTTTAGGGTCTTTTCAGGTAAGACGCCGTGTCCTGCGTGTCCAGGATCGGCACCTGACGTCGCGTAGCTGCGATGACAAGAAAGTATGGGGGCGGATATTCTAACGGGCCGCCTAGCACACGTCCAAGTTGCGAGGAAGCAGAGGCGTCCAGCAAGCCTCTGCTGCAGCTAGCATCTCACCATGCGGGAACGGAACGCAGCCTCTCCTGCAGCCTTGCCCGCCGAAGACTTTAATTTCGAAGCTGGCTTTGGTTCCGTGTTCCCTGCACCCATGTCTTGTCGGCACTTGACACCGAATGCTCAACATTGGCTGGAGAATATGAAACAAGCCCGGCCCAGCCTCCGTTCGAGAAGCTGCTAGTACTGAAAGCCCCATACGGGCTAAGAATTAGCAACTTATCCGTGCCCGGCCTGCATCCTGATGGAAGTTGAGGATAAGAACCTCGCACCGAGTGCCGTGCACAGGTAGAGAACACACAAACTTGCCGAGCTTCGTCCCGCACAGCTAAGAAACAACCGTCGACGTAGGGGCTTCGCCAATGCAGCCGAAGGGTTGAAAACTAGCTTTGCCGGGACTTGAAGCCACCTGAAAAAGGAGCGCTTTGCACGCGTGCTTGTTCTCCGTAGACTCGATGCTTGTGCTCTCACGGTTGTCTAGGCTCCTTGGCCTCGCATCGCGCCGCAAGCGGCGCCGGCGCATCAACGTGTCTCGGATCGTGAACTCCTAGTCAGGAGCCACTCGTGCAAGGTTACGATGAATGGCCACACTGACCCAACCCGCTAGGACCTCAGTGGCAGTGGGCGCAGATGAGGACCGGGCGTGTGAAGGCTATAGGCGAGGCTAGCGACCAGGATAGCTGCGAGCCGAGGTGGTACGGCAACAGCATATTTCCGGCATGGACGTGTCGTCAAGTGCCCTGTCATGCAACAGAATGCCCCTTCTCTGCTGCATTCTCCCTACAAGCACTTGCTTTCCTTCTTTCTTTGCTGGCATTCCCTTGTACCTGGGCGCTGCGCACGCACTGCAGCAAGCTGCCCGCTCACTGTGCGCTGGCCTGGCACGAAAACATGTTCAGCTGACTCCACTGGCCACTCTCTCTCGCCTAGCCTTGCCTCTTCGGCTCCGAAGAGATCGCTTTCCCACGCCCAGATGGTGTCGCTGAGGTACCACCACACTACCCACTCCTCCTTCTTCTGGGCTTGGTAGCCTGTGGAAAATCTGAGATCTTAACACAAAGACTCGACCCGAAGCTGCTCCTGTCCCTGGCCTGTCCACCCGTGGTTCACCAGAAGCTCGCGCTTGTTCGCTTCCGTCGCACAGGACTTCGGCAACAGAGGGATGCAGTCTATTGGCTAGCTTGGTCTGCGTTTCGTTGCAAGGATCAATGTAGGGCGCCGACGCGGAGGAGCTTCGCCATGGATTCGGTGGGAGACGGCGGCTTGCGAGCCGGCTTCGCCGGCAGCTTGGGGTCCGTCACTGGAGGGTGCGGCGGCAGTGGAGGCGGAGGGGGAGTTGTCGCTTCCAAGCCGGGCTCATCGGTGGGCGGGTAACGGCCCTGCACACGCCGCAGAGAATGAAGGCATTGATTTCACGATTGACTTGGCTTGGGCGTACGGAGACCGTGCCTTGCGGATGTCCCACCAGCGACGCTCGGCGAAGTCCCATTGCACCATCAGCTGACCTGAGACGCAAACATGCGAGGACATTCTGGAGGGAATGGCGGTCGTGAGGACGGTGCTCAGGCTCCAACTCTTTTGTATGTCGCTGGCACGGAGCCATTTCTTGCGCCTGGCAACAGGAACACAACTTGAATTTCGAAGCACTGGACGCAGAGAACGAGGTTCTGGCTGGTTTGTTGTGAGCGTTTCGACAAACTTCTCGTTCACCGCACCGCTGAATTTGTGCCTGCGGAGAGCTAGCCGTTGCAGACATGAAAGGCTGGCAGAGAAGCTTCTGAGGCGAGAACTTCAAGAAATCAGCGACCGACTTGTCGTGGTTGAACCTGAGGGATAGGGGGATGATAGGAACATGGCGGTGAACTTCCCAGGCCCGGGCTCCCACACATGCTCCATTGCTGGGTAAGAGATATGAAAACTACACACTTCGATGCAAGCCAAACTGCAGAAAGAAGCACAGCTGAGTGAAAAGCAGGTTTCCCCAAAGACACACGCTGAAGCATCTCCATACTAGACATAAACATATATCTATTTATGTGTGTATATATATATATAGATGTGTATACAAATATGCATATACTCAGAGACGCTCCATTGCTGGAGGGCCAATCTCCCAAAGCTAGAACGACTTAGCAATATGAAGCACTCACAGATTGTTGATACTGGGGTTGCCTGGAAGGCGCTGCAAGGCATGATGTACGTCACAGCAAGGTATGATAATGCGGCAATTTTTCCGGATCATACAGTGTGCTGCGAGTAGTTGAAGCCATCTGCAGGCATGCTTTATGTCAACAGAAGCACAAGTTGCATTAGGGCATGTGGTTGTCTTAAACGACGCTTGCCATGTCAATGCCCACACGACAGGCGTCTACTATCTCTTACACAGACAGAATGAAATCAAGAGCAAGAGCATAGCACCTTTTTTTTGCGACGGTACCGGGTGCACTAATCGTCTCCGGAGACGCTGCCAGATCCTCATAGATCCTGCCAAGTGCAGACAGAAGCCTTGAAGAAAGCGAAGTTTAACACGATAGGGCCAGTCCCTGTCCCAGATCGCGTGTTGGGTAGCTTCCTCATACCACCAATCTCGCTTGGTCTCGGGATCGCGGAAGCCTAGGAAAACATCGACACCCAGATAGACAACCCACACGCCTACACATGCACGCACGCAGACATCCTTCCGAGTATCATGAGGCTCCCACAGTTCCATCCGTTCTTCTTGAGAATTTGCCGTTTCAAAGGCAATTCACGCACCTGCCAAGCAAGCCATCCCATTTCTCCGACGCAGGCAACATCCGATGCCTGTCTCAGCAGCTCGAGAAATTGGTGACCGTGGAGATCTCTTTTGTCCTGACATACTCTTGTGTCTGCCACTCAAGAGAATCCCGGTGTTGAACCTTCCTCAAGCGTGCCTTCACCTTGAAGCAAAGGTTCCACCACAGGCCTTCGACTCGCCAATTCGCCAAGAGCCCGCCTGTGCTCACGTTTTGAACGATCGGGGGAGCATGCATGCTGCTAAGCAACGAGGCTCAGTGACGGGCACTTGCCGATGGGACCTGCGCCTCCGAAACCGGCACACAGACTTTGTTTCCCATAATTAACTCCTTTCCTTCCCACCTCGCCACTCCACCAGCCTGAAAGCGATGTAGAGTCCAAGCAAACATAAACGACCACATGACGGGTAGCCAGCCTAGCATCGGATAAGAAGAGCTCCATCATGTCCGTTGCATCCGCTGCTGGCCTGCCGCACTACGTTCATTCAATTGTTCATTCCTGTGAAAAGGCATACGAAGCACGTCAGGCCTGCCTGGGAATCGAAGCCTTTGCACACGTGTCCATGGCTGTCAAAACTACGCTAGCGACTACTTCCCGTTCTACTGTTCGAACTTCTGCTCTTTGTGTATTTCAATACCGGAATCCCTGCTTGCACCTTCAGTCTTTTCGCTGCTATTCTCAGAACCTTTGCTGCAACTCACCTCGAGCACACCGGGCAGCACGAGTCATGTGCACACGTTGCTTCATCCATGAGATTATCACGCGCTTTAAGCAAGGAAAAGCGCGGGTTGCGGATGGCTTGTCAAACAACCTTTTGAGCCTAGATAAACACCGGGGCCTCCATATATGTCGAAGATAAGCAGCTGCAGCCGGATCACGGACCAACAAGTGCTCCGGACTCTTCTTGTTTTGGCGTTTCTGCCGCGCACGCACTGCGGCGGCTGCTCAGACCTGGCAGGCAGACTTGGCCTGGCCTAACGTTGGTGTGCTGGAGTTGGCTGGCCACGTGTTTTCCCCGGCCTCGTCCAGAAGGTCGTCCTCCCAAGCCCAGACGTGGGAGCAGGAGCTCAGACGCCACCAGTAGCAGGACGGGTCGGGTTTGTCGTCGACTTCTTCGCCTAGCTAGCTGCACGTCCGGGTGATCGCTTCACTTTTACGTAACTGAGATCCATGCAGACCCATCCATTCGCCTTGAGAACGTCCACGGCCTTCTGGATCCTTCCGATGCCCTTGCAGCGAGGCCCGCATCGAGTGTACATGTGGACCTCCGGAGCGTCTGAGACCTCTGCACGCAGCTTGTCCTTGATCTCTCGGATTTTGCGCCAGCGGGCTTCTGCGAAGTCCCAAACGGCGTAAAGACGATCTGACCGGCATTTGTTGAAGTGCGCATTCGATATTTCTCCAAAGTCAATGCTCATGCATCTCAGCTCGGGACTTCGCTCGTCGGCTGTCGCCGATGTCCACTTCTTCAACCTGACATGGGAGCACGTTGTGGTGATGGTGGTAACTTGAAACGAGGCAGCGACTGCTTTCTTGTTAGCGTGTTGCGCCATGCTTTCTCGGCTGCATAGTTCCGCCTGGCATCGTTGAGACAAGTCTACAATTCGGCTGTGGCTGAGCAGTTCTGAGAGGCTGGCTGCACACAAGCTGCTGCGCTTTGGTCCATCCTGCGGAGCGTAGCAGCAACAAGGCCCTTGTCATGTGGGCTGCAAGGATCCTCACGCGCCTTAAGCAACGAAAATCGAGGGTTGCGTATGCAAATGATCTTTTGAGCCTAGATAAAGTCGAACATAAAGACTTGTTGAGGCAAGCTTCCAGGATTTTGCGTGGATTCATTTGGAGCTTCGACGCCAAGCGCTCAGGACTCTTTTGTTTTGGCATCCCTGCCGCGCACGCACTGCGGCGGCTGCTCAGACCTGGCAGGCACACTTGGCCAAAAGTTGGTGTGCAGGAGTTATCTGTCAACGCGTGTTCCTGCCTCGTCCAGAAGGTCATCCTCCCAAGCCCAGACGTGGGAGCAGGAGCTTAGGCGCCTTGTCCTCGATTTCTTTGCCTGGCAAGCTGCACATTCGCCGTTTGCAGCTCTTGCCGGCTTGCGGATCAACCAAAGCCTCAAGAATGATGGAGAAATGTCCGTGGGCCCAGCATCCATTTTGCAGGTCAAGCCACCAGACCCAGTGCGGTTACCGACGCGAGCCAAAGCAATGTCCAGAAGCCCTGTTGGTCCGTGGGAACGTCCACGACCTTCTGGATCTATCCGATACCCTTGCAGCGAGGCTCGTAGGAAGTGTACATATGGACTTCCGGAGCGTCTGAGGCATCTGCATGCAGCTTATCCTTGATCTCTCGGAGTTTGCGCCAGCGAGCTTCTGCAGAGTCCTAAACGGTGTAGAGAAGATCTGAGAAGCGTTTGCTCGAGAACGCATTCCATATTTCTCGAAAGTCGGTGCACATGCATCTCAGCTCGGGACTTCGCAAGTCGGCTGTCGCGTCCTTTTCAACTTGATATAACATATTATCTGTAACTGTAGAAACAGATAATCTAAGTTCTCAATCTTTTAGCATGAATTGCAAAATCTTGAGGTAAACGAACTTATCAGACCTATCCTGCCAGGCCTGGAGGCGCATCGTACCGAACCCAGCGTGCCAGCTATAATGGATCTGCTAAAGAAGGCCGAAATTAGCGTGGCAGCTATAACAGATCTGTTAAAGAAGGCTGAGTGCTGTTGCTGTCGAGTCTTCAAGCCAGACATTACACAGTTGAATCGCAGCTTTTGTAAACTAGTTTGTTTTCTTCTGCCTTTCCAGATATCAACAACTGTCCAGGTTTCTGCATGGGATGATTTTGCACTTAATTCCACGGGCATTTGGTAGATTCTCTGCACGCGAGCTTTGTTTTCTGCGCACACACTGCAGCGGTACTTCCAGCTCCCCGCCTCGTTCAGGTTGAAGGTAATCGCCTGGCACCCCATACAGGTTCAGGAGAAGCGAACCAGCTGGGCAATTAAGCGCCCCTTCTGGCCTCAATCCAGCTCTTGGCTTCGCTCACGCTGATGATAATAAGCACCTGGCACCGCATACAGGTTGACGATAAGCGTACTAGCCGGGTAAGCGGGCCTTCCAGCCTCATTCCAGCTCCTCGCTTCGTTCGGATAAGCACCTAGCATCCCAAACACGTTGAGGATGAGAGCACCAGCCGGTAAGCGCTCCCTCTGGCCTCGCTACAGCTCCCTGCTTCGTTTAGGTTGAGAATGAGGATAAGCACTTGGCACCCCATACAGGATATGTCGGGTCAGTGACCCTTCCGGCCTCATTTGAGCTCCCTGCTTCGTTCAGGTTGAGGATAAGCACCTGGTACCCCAAACAGGTTCAGGAGAAGCGAACCAGCCGGGTTTTCGGGTTGGGGACGACACCTGGCACCCCACACAGGTTGAGAGTAAGCCGGGCAAGCGGTTCCGGCCTCGTTCCGGCTGAGGACAAGCATCTGGCATCCCAGACGTTGAGGATAAGCGGGTCAGTGACCCTTCCGGCCTCATTCCAGCTCCCGGCCTCGTTCAGGTTGAGGATGAGCACTTGGCACCCCGGGCATAAGCGAACCAGCCGAGTAAGCGGGTCTTCCGGCTTCATTCCAGCCTCCAGCTTCGTTTTGATTTCGGTCGAATACTATACACGAGCGGGTGAACCCCGCTCAGGGATGATTTTTGCAAAGGCTGCCACTGATTGCTTGGGCATCTTTGGATCCTTTTCCAAGGCTCTCTTAATGATGTCGCTGTGTTTCCTCCCTCTCGTCCCCCCTTCGATCTAGAAGTCCCCCTGTCCCCTCCCTTCGTCCCTCTGGGGGGTGGAAGGGTTGGTGGGGCGGGGGGAAGTGTGCTTTGGAACCCAAGGACTGTAGCGGCTTGCCTCCATGGACGCTTCAATGCACAGGCGCAATCCAATGTGTTGCATGCATGTTCGGCAATCCTATTCAGACTGACGACGCTAGTTCAGCTGGCAATGTGGCTTCCACGCCAGCGGTGGGATGTGCTTGACTGGAGTGGCAGATGGCTTTGGAGTCTGGGTTGCGTGAAACTCCAGCTTTAACTTTGAACCCTACACAGTTTCGAACACCGCCGACATGCATCTTAACGCTCTCGACGCTCTACGTGGCTGCAAACATCGCCAAGCACCACACCGTGCTCTTTCATTTTTCGACTCGGTTTTCGGAAAGTCTCGCCGGCAAGTTCCCCGAATCAGATGTTTCATATCAAGAAACCGACCTTGGTCGTCAAACATAATTATGTTTCGGCTGTGCGCTTCCTCGGTGTTTTTGCATGCTGAGGCAATGATGACTATCTTCAATCACGCTTCCGGCTATTGTCCATCGACCTGCAGTCAATGTCGCTCGACCGTTCCTCCCGAGGCGTGACAATGCGATCGAAAACTAAGACTGCCACGACGAGCACGATCTTGTCCGGACTCGCATGCTCGTAAGCTTGACTTTGTGCACCTGTCGTGTATTCGGTTTTAACTCACGAACCACTGCGCCTCGTCTCTCTGCGGTGCACTGAGTCGCAGACTCACAACCCGGCCGTGCTGGTCGAAAGCCATTGCGTCCGCTGCTGGTACGACAGCGTCCGCTGCTAATGCGGGCGGACGTGTTGCCTTTAGCAGGTACTCCTCGAGCAGATCGCTTGGCAAGCAAGTTTGACACGCGTATCTGCATTGCTAGGATGATACACGGGCACTGTGAAGGTGCATCCCGGCCTGGAAACACCATACTGAACCTCCCGGATAATGGATATCCAGCAAAAGTTGTGGTTCTACGGTCCTTATCATCCAGATGATCTTAGTGCAGGCGCGAGGCCGTGTGACGACTTGCGCACGTGCTTTTCTCGCACTCGTCTTGCGCTTGTACTTGGTTCATTGGACCGTTGCGAGGCATGTTCACTCCATCGGACTTCTGAGGCTCGCACGGACCATCTATAGGAGCTCCCCAGCGCATCATTCCGGAATGTGAATGTTTTATAAGAGTTACACTTGTCTTCCACTAAGTCCTAGTCTAGTTTCACTACATAGCGATTCTCAGCACCCATTCACTGCAAACATGCTCCAAACACCCCCCCGCCCCCCAGCCCTTACCTGTCCCCAACCCCCCCTCCCCCGTCCCTCCCCTCCATCGGAAAGGCGAGAGGTCTGAGTCGCGAGAGCGCAGAGCCCCAAGCTCACCCCCGATTGAGCCCTTGAGGTGGGGTGGGTGGGGTGGGGTGGGGTGTGGGTCCAGATCGATTAGCAGGCACCTTTTGCTCCACTTCACTCCTTCAACTTCACTCCTTCAATGCACCGGGTGGCGGGTGGGGTGGGGAGGGGTGGGTGCAGTGGGGGGTGGGGAGGTGGGGGGAGGGTGGGGTGGGGTGCCCCCAACCCCAAGCCCCCCAGCGTGGGGGTGTGGGGGGGTGGGGGTGGGGGCGGGGGGGAGGCTCGGGGATCGGAAACTTCGGAAACAACGGAAACAACAATCTGGAAACTTCCGCTACGGTCTGGAAACTTCCGCTCGGAAACAACGGTCTGGAAACTTCCGCTCGGAAACAACGGTCTGGAAACTTCCGCTCGGAAACAACGGTCTGGAAACTTCCGCTCGGAAACAACGGTCTGGAAACTTCCGCTCGGAAACAACGGTCTGGAAACTTCCGCTCGGAAACAACGGTCTGGAAACTTCCGCTCGGAAACAACGGTCTGGAAACTTCCGCTCGGAAACAACGGTCCGGAAACTTCCGCTCGGAAACAACGGTTCTGAAACTTCTCTTATTAAGGCTTTGTTAAGCCCTTATTAAGCCTTATTAAGCCCTTATTAAAGCCTTATTAAGCCCTTATTAAAGCCTTATTAAGCCCTGATTAAAGCCTTATTAAGGCTTTATGAAGCTCTTATTAAGCCTTATTAAGCCCTTATTAAGGCCTTATTAAGCCCTTATTAAGGCCTTATTATAAGCCAATGTGGTGGGGTGGGGTGTGGGGTGGGGTGGGTGGCCCTCCAACAACCCCCTCCCGCGTCCATTAAGGTTTCCCTCCCAACCCGCCCTCTCCCCCCCCTCCCCCACCCAACCCCCAACTCGCTGGCCCCCCCTTGCCCCTTCCCCCCTGTGGGGTGGGCTGGGGTGGGGTGGGGTGGGGTGGGGTGAGGGTGCATGGTGGGGTGGGATGGGGAGGGAGGGTGGGGGGTGGGGTGAGCCCAACCCCCAACCCTGGGTGGGGGTGTGGGGGGGGGGGGGTGGGAAACTTCTGGAAACTCGGAAACAACGGTCTGGAAACTTCCGCTCGGAAACAACGGTCTGGAAACTTCCGCTCGGAAACAACGGTCTGGAAACTTCCGCTCGGAAACAACGGTCTGGAAACTTCCGCTCGGAAACAACGGTCTGGAAACTTCCGCTCGGAAACAACGGTCCGAAAACTTCCGCTCGGAAACAACGGTTCTGAAACTTCTCTTATTAAAGCTTTGTTAAGCCCTTATTAAGCCTTATTAAGCCCTTGTTAAAGCCTTATCAAGCCCTTATTAAAGCCTTATTAAGCCCTTATTAAGGCTTTATTAAGGCTTTATGAAGCTCTTATTAAGCCTTATTAAGCCCTTATTAAGGCCTTATTAAGCCCTTATTAAGGCCTTATTATAAGCCCCTGGTGGGGTGGGTGGGGGGTGGGTGGTGTGGTGGGGTGGGGCGGGGTGGGTGGGGTGGGGTGGGGTGGGGCGGGGTGGGTGGGGGGGGGTGGGAGGAGGGGTGGGGTGGGTGGGGTGGGGTCAGTGGGGGGGGTGGGGGTGGGGGCGGGGGGGAGGCTCGGGGCTCGGAAACTTCGGAAACAACGGTCTGGAAACTTCCGCTCGGAAACAACGATCTGGAAACTTCCGCTCGGAAACAACGGTCTGGAAACTTCCGCTCGGAAACAACGGTCTGGAAACTTCCGCTCGGAAACAACGGTCTGGAAACTTCCGCTCGGAAGCAAGGGTCTGGAAACTTCCCCTCGGAAACAAGGGTCTGGAAACTTCCGCTCGGAAACAACGGTCTGGAAACTTCCGCTCGGAAACAACGGTCCGGAAACTTCCGCTCGGAAACAACGGTCCGGAAACTTCCGCTGACTTCTCTTATTAAGGCTTTGTTAAGCCCTTATTAAGCCTTATTAAGCCCTTATTAAAGCCTTATTAAGCCCTTATTAAAGCTTTATTAAGCCCTTATTAAGGCCTTATTAAGGTTTTATGAAGCTTTTATTAAGCCTTATTAAGCCTTATTAAGCCCTTATTAAGGCTTTATTAAGCCTTTATTAAAGCCTTATCCCCTGGTGGGGTGGGTGGGGGGTGGGTGGGGTGGTGGGATGGGGTGGGGTGGGGTGGGGTGGGGTGGGTTGGGGTGAGTGGGGTGGTGGAGTGGGTGGGGTGGGCCCCAACAACCCCCCCCAACTCGCCCTCTGTGGGGTGGGCTGGGGGTGGGGTGGGGTGGGGGGGTGGGGTGGGGTGTGGGAGGGTGGGGTGTGGGGTGCACCCAACCCCAACCCTGGATGGGGGTGTGGGGTGGGGGTGGTGGCGGGGGGGAGGCTCGGGGCTCGAAACTTCCGCTCGGAAACAACGGTCTGGAAACTTCGCTCGGAAACAACGGTCTGGAAACTTCCGCTCGGAAACAACGGTCTGGAAACTTCCGCTCGGAAACAACGGTCCGGAAACTTCCGCTCGGAAACAACGGTCCGGAAACTTCCGCTCGGACTTCTCTTATTAAGGCTTTGTTAAGCCCTTATTAAGCCTTATTAAGCCCTTATTAAAGCCTTATTAAGCCATTATTAAAGCCTTATTAAGCTTTTATTAAGGCTTTATTAAGGCTTTATGAAGCTCTTGTTAAGCCTTATTAAGCCCTTATTAAGGCCTTATTAAGGCCTTATTAAGCCCTTATCAAAGCCTGATTTTTAGCCCCTGGTGGGTGGGTGGGGGGTGGTGGGGTGGTGGGGTGGGGTGGGGTGGGGTGGGTGGGGTGGGGGGGAGGTGGTGGGGGTGGGGTCAGGAGGGTGGTGGAGTGGGTGGGGGTGGTGGGGTGGGGTGGGCTACCCGACTTCCCCCCCAACAACCTCCTCTCCCCCTGCTGTTCCCCGCCCCTCCTCCCCCACCCAACCCGCTGCCCCCCCCCCCAACTCGCGCTCTCTGTGGGAGGGGTGGGAGAGGGTGGGGTGCCAGGGGTGCCTCCCCTTTCCGAGCCCCCCCCACCATTTTGCTCCTGCGCCTCGCCGGGGTGGGGTGGGGTGGGGTGGGGTAGGTGGGGTGGGGTGGGGTGGGGAGGGGTGGGGTGGGGAGGGGTGGGCGTGGGTGGGGTGGGGTCAGGGTGGCTGTGGTGGGGTGTGGGCACCCAACCCGAGCCGCCCAGTCCCTGGGTGGGGGTGTGGGGGGGTGGGGGTGGGGGCGGGGGGAGGCTCGGGGCTCGAAACAACGGTCTGGAAACTTCCGCTCGGAAACAAGGGTCTGGAAACTTCCGCTCGGAAACAAGGGTCTGGAAACTTCCGCTCGGAAACAACGGTCTGGAAACTTCCGCTCGGAAACAACGGTCTGGAAACTTCCGCTCGGAAACAAGGGTCTGGAAACTTCCGCTCGGAAACAAGGGTCTGGAAACTTCCGCTTCGAAACAAGGATCTGGAAACTTCCGCTCGGAAACAATGGTTCGGAAACTTCTCTTATTAAGGCTTTGTTACGCCCTTATTAAGCCTTATTAAGCCCTTATTAAAGCCTTATTAAGCCCTTATTAAAGCCTTATTAAGCCCTTATTAAGGCTTTATCAAGGCTTTATGAAGCTCTTATTAAGCCTTATTAAGCCCTTATTAGTGGGGTGGGGTGGGGTGGGTGGGGTGAGGGGGTGGGTGGGGGGTAGCCTCCCCACCACCCACCCCACCCCACCATCCCTCCCGACACACCCACCATTTTGCTCCTACGCCTCCTCCAAGGGTGGGGTGGGGAAGGTGGGGTGGGGTGGGGTGGGTGGGGAGGTGGGGTGGGCGTGGGTTGGAGGGGGGGTGGGTGTCGGGGGGGTGGGGCTGGGGGCGGGGGGGAGGCTCGGGGCTCGGAAACTTCGGAAACAACGGTCTGGAAACAACGCTCGGAAACAACGGTCTGGAAACTTCCGCTCGGAAACAACGGTCTGGAAACTTCCGCTCGGAAACAAGGGTCTGGAAACTTCCGCTCGGAAACAAGGGTCTGGAAACTTCCGCTCGGAAACAAGGGTCTGGAAACTTCCGCTCGGAAACAACGGTCTGGAAACTTCCGCTCGGAAACAACGGTCCGGAAACTTCCGCTCGGACTTCTCTTATTAAGGCTTTGTTAAGCCCTTATTAAGCCTTATTAAGCCCTTATTAAAGCCTTATTAAGCCATTATTAAAGCCTTATTAAGCTTTTATTAAGGCTTTATTAAAGCTTTATGAAGCTCTTGTTAAGCCTTATTAAGCCCTTATTAAGGCCTTATTAAGGCCTTATTAAGCCCTTATTAAAGGCTTATTACAAGCCCCTGGTGGGTGGGTGGGGGGTGGGTGGGGTGGGGTGGGGTGGGTGGGGTGGGGGGGAGGTGGTGGGGGTGGGGTCAGTGGGGTGGTGGAGTGGGTCGGGGGGGTCGGGGTGGGCTGCCCTCCTCCCCCCCGATGGGGTGGGGTCCGCCCCTGGGGTGGGGGGTGGGCCCACCCCCCCCCCCCCCCCCACCCGGCTGGAGCCTATTAGCCTCCCCCCACCCCTTATTAAGGCTTTATTAAGCCCTTATTAAAGCCTTATTAAGCCCTTATTAAGCCCTTATTAAGGCCTTATTAAGCCCTTATTAAGCCCCCCTTATTAAGGCTTTATTAAGCCCTTATTAACTTTATTAAGCTCTTATTAAGGCTTTATTAAGCCCTTATTAAGGCCTTATTAAGCCTTTATTAAAGCCTTATTAAGCCCTTATTAAGGCTTTATTAAGCCCTTATTAAGGCTTTTTGAAATTGAATCTTGGAATTAAGCTTTTCGAATTAAGCTTTTCGAATTAATTGCTTGAAATTAAGCTTTTGGATTTGGATTCCAAAAATTAAGCTTGAAAAACTTGGATTTTGAAATTAAGCTTTTGGCATGGGCTGCTTGAAACTTTCCGGAAACACACTACTCCCCCCCCTCCAGGCCCCTGGCACCCCACCCTCCCCGCCTGAAATTCAAGGGGGTAGGGGCTTGGGCAAGACATGGTAGAGGGCACTCCGAATGCCTCCCCTTTCCCCATTTTGCTCCTGCGCGTGGGGTGGGGTGGGGTGGGTAGGTGGGGTGGGGTGGGGTGGGGAGGGGTGGGGTGGGGAGGGGTGGGGTGGGCGTGGGTGGGGTGGGGTCAGGGTGGCTGTGGTGGGGTGGGGGCACCCAACCCGAGCCGCAGTCCCTGCATAGGGGTGTGGGGGGGGGGGGGTGAGGCTCGGACTTCCGCTCGGAAACAAGGGTCTGGAAACTTCCGCTCGGAAACAACGGTCTGGAAACTTCCGCTCGGAAACAACGGTCTGGAAACTTCCGCTCGGAAACAAGGGTCTGGAAACTTCCGCTCGGAAACAAGGGTCTGGAAACTTCCGCTTCGAAACAAGGATCTGGAAACTTCCGCTCGGAAACAATGGTTCGGAAACTTCTCTTATTAAGGCTTTGTTACGCCCTTATTAAGCCTTATTAAGCCCTTATTAAAGCCTTATTAAGCCCTTATTAAAGCCTTATTAAGCCCTTATTAAGGCTTTATCAAGGCTTTATGAAGCTCTTATTAAGCCTTATTAAGCCCTTATTAGTGGGGTGGGGTGGGGTGGGTGGGGTGAGGGGGTGGGTGGGGGGTAGCCTCCCCACCACCCACCCCACCCCACCATCCCCTCCCCGCACACCCACCATTTTGCTCCTACGCCTCGGGTGGGGTGGGGTGGGGTGGGGAAGGTGGGGTGGGGTGGGGTGGGGTGGGTGGGGAGGGGTGGGGTGGGCGTGGGTGGGGTGGGGTCAGTGGAGGGGGGGTGGGTGTCAGGGTGGGGGTGTGGGGGGTGGGGCTGGGGGCGGGGGGGAGGCTCGGGGCTCGGAAACTTCGGAAACAACGGTCTGGAAACTTCTGCTCGGAAACAACGGTCTGGAAACTTCCGCTCGGAAACAACGGTCTGGAAACTTCCGCTCGGAAACAACGGTCTGGAAACTTCCGCTCGGAAACAAGGGTCTGGAAACTTCCGCTCGGAAACAAGGGTCTGGAAACTTCCGCTCGGAAACAACGGTCTGGAAACTTCCGCTCGGAAACAACGGTCCGGAAACTTCCGCTCGGAAACAACGGTTCTGAAACTTCTCTTTTTGTTAAGGCTTTGTTACGCCCTTATTAAGCCTTATTAAGCCCTTATTAAAGCCTTATTAAGCCCTTACTAAAGCCTTATTAAGGCTTTATGAAGCTCTTATTAAGCCTTATCCCCCAGAATTGGGGTGGGGGTGGGGAGGGGTGGGGTGGGCGTGGGTGGGGTGGGGTCGGCTGGGGTGGGGTGGGGTGGGGTGGGTGGGGTGGGGTGTGGGGTGGGGTGGGGTTGGGGGTGTGGGGGGGGAAACTTCGGAAACAACGGTCTGGAAACTTCCGCTCGGAAACAACGGTTTGGAAACTTCCGCTCGGAAACAACGGTCTGGAAACTTCCGCTCGGAAACAAGGGTCTGGAAACTTCCGCTCGGAAACAATTCCGCTCGGAAACAACGGTCCGGAAACTTCCGCTCGGAAACAACGGTTCGGAAACTTCTCTGATTAAGGCTTTGTTACGCCCTTATTAAGCCTTATTAAGCCCTTATTAAAGCCTTATTAAGCCCTTATTAAAGCCTTATTAAGCCCTTATTAAGGCCTTATTAAGGCTTTATGAAGCTCTTATTAAGCCTTATTAAGCCCTTATTAAGGCCTTATAAAGCCTTTAATAAGGCCTTATTATAAGCCCCTGGTGGGGTGGGTGGGGGGTGGGTGGTGGGGTGGGTCGGGGTGGGGTGGCGGGGTGCCATCCCCTCCCCGAGCGCCCCCCACCCCACCCCCACCCCCCCCACCCCACCCCACCCACCCTGCCACCCCCCCCATCCCACTCCGGCTGGAGCGCCTATTAAGCCCTTATTAAGCCCTTATTAAGCCCTTATTAAACCCTTATTAAAGCTTTATTAAGCCTTTATTAAAGCCTTATTAAGTCCTTATTAAGCCCTTATTAAGGCTTTATTAAGCCCCTATTAAGCCCTTTTTAAGCCCTTATTCAAGCCTTATTAAGCCCTTATTAAGGCTTTATTAAGCTCTTATTAAGGCTTTATTAAGCCCTTATTAAGGCCTTATTAAGCCTTTATTAAAGCTTTATTAAGCCCTTATTAAGGCTTTATTAAGCCCTTATTAAGCCCTTATCAAAAAATTAAGCTTCTTGAAATTGAATCTTGGAATTAAGCTTTTCGAATTAAGCTTTTCGAATTAATTGTTTGAAATTAAGCTTTTGGATTTGGATTCCAAAAATTAAGCTTGAAAAACTTGGATTTTGAAATTAAGCTTTTGGCATGGGCTGCTTGAAACTTTCCGGAAACACTACTCCCCCCCCCTCCAGGCCCCTGGCACCCCACCCTCCGCCTGAAATTCAAGGGGGAGGGATTGGGCAGGAAATGGTAGAGGGCACTCCGAACCCGCCCCCCCTCTGCCTCCCCTTTCCGAGCCCTTGCCCCCCACCATTTTGCTCCTGCGCCTCCCCGGGGTGGGGTGGGGTGGGGTGGGGTAGGTGGGGTGGGGTGGGGTGGGGAGGGGTGGGGTGGGGAGGGGTGGGGTGGGCGTGGGTGGGGTGGGGTCAGGGTGGCTGTGGTGAACCGGGGGGTGGGGGTGGGGGCGGGGGGGAGGCTCGGGGCTCGGAAAACTCGGAAACAACGGTCTGGAAACTTCTGGAAACTTCCGCTCGGAAACAACGGTCTGGAAACTTCCGCTCGGAAACAAGGGTCTGGAAACTTCCGCTCGGAAACAAGGGTCTGGAAACTTCCGCTCGGAAACAAGGGTCTGGAAACTTCCGCTCGGAAACAACGGTTCGGAAACTTCTCTTATTAAGGCTTTGTTACGCCCTTATTAAGCCTTATTAAGCCCTTATTAAAGCCTTATTAAGCCCTTATTAAAGCCTTATTAAGCCTTTATTAAGGCCTTATTAAGGCTTTATGAAGCTCTTATTAAGCTTTATTAAGCCCTTATTAGTGGAATGGGGTGGGGTGGGTGGGGTGAGGGGGTGGGTGGGGGGTAGCCTCCCCACCACCCACCCAGTTTCTGGGTGGGGGTGTGGGGGGTGGGGCTGGGGGCGGGGGGGAGGCTCGGGGCTCGGAAACTTCGGAAACAACGGTCTGGAAACTTCTGCTCGGAAACAACGGTCTGGAAACTTCCGCTCGGAAACAACGGTCTGGAAACTTCCGCTCGGAAACAACGGTCTGGAAACTTCTGCTCGGAAACAAGGGTCTGGAAACTTCCGCTCGGAAACAAGGGTCTGGAAACTTCCGCTCGGAAACAACGGTCTGGAAACTTCCGCTCGGAAACAACGGTTCTGAAACTTCTCTTATTAAGGCTTTGTTACGCCCTTATTAAGCCTTATTAAGCCCTTATTAAAGCCTTATTAAGCCCTTATTAAAGCCTTATTAAGGCTTTATGAAGCTCTTATTAAGCCTTATTAAGCCCTTGTTAAGGCCTTATTAAGCCCTTATTAAGGCCTTATTATAAGCCGTGGTGGGGTGGGTGGGGGGTGGGTGGGGTGGGGCGGGGTGGCGGGGTGGGGGGTGGGGTGGGGTGGGGTGGGGTCCAATAGCGGGGCTCAGGCGGTTTGGGTGGGGTGGGGTGGGTGGGGGGGTGGG
>CAJNDT010003359.1:0-23529 GCA_905221615.1 Symbiodinium sp. CCMP2592 | reverse complement strand
ACGGTCCACAGCTGTGGCTCGGCGACGAGCTTCCTTTTGCTTTTGTTGCCGGGTCTGTCGACCCACCCACTGAGGTCGCTCTGGATCTTTGCGCGCTCTGTCGGCAGCGGCCGGCCTTCGGTGGCGGCTTGCATGAGCTCGAGGCCCACCTGGAGGGACATGCCCGCGAGTGCTGCGGTCTTGATGGTTTCCGCGGCGGTGGGGTCGTTGTGGCCGGCGTTGTCGATGAGGTTGGTGCACTCCACGGAGCCTCGGACCACGCCCCGGGCGAAGGCGTCCGTCATGAGGCGCTTCGAGGCTCTGGCTCCTACGTAGCCGGCGGAGGAGTTGTTCCGCAGTTCGGTCTCCAGGTCCTTGTGGCTCTTGTTCCACTCTTGGACCTCGTTGACCGCGATGGGGTTCCGCTTGTTCTGGTAGTCGCATGCATAGCCTGCCTGCGCTGCTTGGTTCAGCTGGGCCTGGTAGGTCATCTCCCGCAGGCTGCTCTTCGTCGGGCAGTCTCGCGTGCAGCGGCCGGCGGCGTCGTGCAGGTCCTCGGTGATCGGGACGCGGTAGGGCAGCTGGACGTCGCCGTTGCAGCGCAGGGCGGCCAGCAGCGCGGGGTGGTTGCCGTTGAGGTTCGGGTCGTTGCAAGGCCCCCAGAGACGGCCGAGGGCGCTGCGCTTGCCCTTGACCGGCATGCCCATCTTTTCTGCGAGTCCCTCGCACACGAGTGTCGTGCTGTCCACCAGCTGCTTCTCGCGAGGGAAGCCTGCCTTGCACTTCGTGGGGTCTTTCTTGTCGCGGCAGTGGTCGAGCGGCAGCCGCGGACCGTTCGTCGTCTTGGGGAGGTGCACGTGATGTTGCTTCAGCTGCTGCAGGGCCTCCACGTCCTCGTCGAGATAGAGCCGTCGCCAGGTCGTGGCGTCCGTGGACGCGTCTGTGCTCTGGTAGTGCGGGCGGCTCAGGGCCAGGTAGGAGTCGCGGTAGGCGGGCCACTGCTCCTCCGTTTCCGGGCGCTTCTTCTCCCAGGTTTGCGGGTCCCGGTAGATGGTGCGGCTGACGTGGGCCGTGTAGGTGCAGTACTTCTGGAAGAGTTCTTGCTTGCGTGCGGGACCCAGGGCCTGCAGCTCCGCGAGGGACTTGAACTGGTGGAAGCACTGGAGGAAGAGCTGCACAGGGGGCGGCGGTGGCTTCGGTGTCGCATGGCCTTTCTTTGGTTGTCTCTCATGACTGTGCCGGCGTGCCTGGAAGTGGACGTGCAGCACCCCGGACTTCTGGCTTTCGATGGACCCGAACGCGGCGTCGATGCGGCCGAAGATCCCGCCGCAGGCCATGGCGTTGCTGCCGAAGGCGTCCGCGCAGGGTGTTTTGGACTTGCTGCAATTCGGGCACTGGGGGCAGTAGCGGACGCCGAAGAGGTGGCGCAGCGCGAGCTGCACGAGGGTGCGGAAGCCGTCGGCGCAGGCCACGGGATCCTTGGTGAGCATGGCCCGGCGAGCGTCGTAGGGCGGCAGCTCGGCGGCGAGGGCTTCTGGGTTGAGGCTGTAGAACTCCACGTCCAGCTCCGGCTTGCTGCGCCCCTGGGCTCCTCGGGTGGTGGTGTCCTCTGGGCCGAGGCTGGGGTCGGACTGCCGGGCGCGGGCCAGGCGCAGCATCACCGTGCTGTCGCGCTCTGAGGGGGAGAAGGTCACGAAGATCGGGGTGCCGTGGCATATCCGATTGGCGTGGGTTTGGAGGCGCATGGTCTTGCGCACCTCGTGCGTGCCCGGGATGTTTCGACTGCGCGCCTCCGTGTTGTCCAGGACCTGGCACCGCTGTCGGGCTTGCTTTGGGCACTCGTTGTAACCTGGCTCTTGGTAGCTTGCCTGCTCCGAGTGTGGCCTTCTACGGCGCGCGTCACGGCACTTGCTTGCTCTCTACGGGTTTTCAGGCGGCGAAGGATGGGAGGCTTGCACTGCGGGTGGGTCCGTGCTTTATAGGATTTTCTTTGCACGAGCTTCGAGCCTTCAGGGCTGCTTCTGAGAGCCCTGGGACGAAGCGTAGTTTGGTGAGGTCTCCGTTGATGGGCTTCAGCTGGTTGTTGATGTCGAGGTACTGGCCTCTGAGGAGCTTTTGCTGGATCTGCTTTTGCCCCTCCAGGATCTCCTTGGTGGTCAGGGCCCTGCTCTCGTGGTTCTCGTCGGCGACGCTGTAGATGAAGGCGTTCCCCTGGGTGTTCACCATGGTCCTGAAGAGGTAGTTCCAGAGGGTGAAGCCGAAGCTCCAGTCTCGCCTGAATTGGGTTTCTGCCCGGCGCTGCATGGCTGTTGCCCATTCGAAGATCTGCACTTGGGGGGCCTCCGGGTTCTTGTCTCGGCGGCGTCCTTGCGCTGACGCCCGGTTGCCGGCTGTGCTGTTGCTGTTCTGGACGTCCGGACAGGCGGTGCCGTGGGCGAAGCAGAAGCTGAAGGCCGTGGCGAAGTAGAGCGGCTGGAACTGGTCCACCAAGATGTTGCCGGTGCGCACCTCCATGGTCTCGAGGACCTTCTCGTTCTCTTCGTTGCTGCGGAGCTGGGTTTGGAGGTCGTTGAGTGCGGCCGTGGCCACGGCGTTCTGGTCCTCGCGGTCCGTGCTGCAGCCTTCCGGCACGACGGCCCGGGCTCGCTGGTCGGCGAAGATGGCGCCGGCCCGCTGCATGTCCTGCTCCGGCGCGTCCGTCGGGGCGGCGGCCTTCTGCGGCTGCAGCTTGTGGGCGGTCTCGTCGTCCTCGCTCAGGCCGGAAATGATCTTGAGTACTTCCGGCGGCACGCCGCCCTCTGGCAGCTGCGATGCTGCCTCCCGCACATCCGCCATGCGCAGGTGCTGGAACGCGGGATGCCCGAGGCGCTGCATGTCGTGGATGAGGTTCACGACTACGTCTCTCCGCACGGTGGCCTGGTGGAGCAGCGTCTTGATCTCGGTCTCGCTCGTCTTGCCCGTTTTGTTCGTCTTGAGGAGCACCCTCGCGACCTCGGCGAGCGCCTTGCCTGTGCGCGGCAGGCTGGGGGGTGCTGCCGCTCCCGCTTGGTCCTGCTCCCTGGCAACTTCTGCGTGGTGTGCCTCTAGGTTGCGCAGGAGGTCTTCCCATGGGAGGGGAAAGGTGAGGGCGTTGCCGCGCGCGCCCAGGCGGTGACGGGCGTTCTGGGCTTTTTCGTCTAAGGTGGTCCCTTCGCTGCGGTGCCGCGCTTCCATGGACATGCACACCAGGGTCGTCACGCAGGGGCTTGCGCAGATCATTTCCATCACTGTGACCTTCTCTTCGTGCAGGCGCGCCGGGGAGTAGCCTGTCCACATGTCATTGCACAAGCTCAGGGGCGGCAGCTGGCCGTTGTCCAAGTGTTGCGCGCAGTCGCGGCAGAGGGGCACCTCGCAGTGCTCGCAGAGCGTGTGCTGGCTTGGGTGCTGGGGATTGGCGTGGCAGCGGTGGTCTTCTGGGCAGCAGAGTATGTCGCCGAGCCCGGGGATGGTCACGGTCCACTCGTTCAGCTCGGCCACGTCGGTGAGCTTGACGTCCCCGGCGAGGTCGCCGTAGAGCCCCAGGTACTTGTCGATGCTCAGGATGTCGTGCAGACGTTCGGTTGTCTCGGCGTGGGTCCTGTCGTTGCTGGGGGGACCCTGGATGAGCCTGCGCCAGCGGATGGGGCCCGCGGCCTCGGCGTCGGCCACGCGTGTGTGGATGCATGCGCAGCAGAAGCAAATGATCGCTTCCACCCTGTCTTTGCTGGTGGCTTCGGCGAAGCTCCGCAGCGCGCTTCTGTCCCGCGAGCTTCCTGCCACGGGTGCGGCCTCTCTGCACCGCAGGGCTATGGCTTCGTTGTAGACGCTGGCCAGTGCATCGGCCGGGATTGGCTTGGGTAGGTGCTGTGCGACGCTCTGCAGTGCTGTTGCGTGCTCTTGCTGGACGTGCTCTCGAAGCTCTTGCTCGGTGCCCGTGAGCAATGACCAGTTGCAGCTCTGGAAGGCGCAGAACTGTCCTGGCCAGGGTTCCCCACGGTCGAGGTCTTCGGGCCTGGCTCCGGGCGGTATCAGCGGCTGGGCTCGCAGCTGGGTGTGTGCGAGGTGCCGGAGAGCCTCTTCCAGTTTCCGCCGGGGGTGGCTGCTGTCCGGCGCCACGGGCATGCTGGTGAGCTCTTCCAGGAGGTTGGGCTCGTCCTGTGCCTCTGGCTCGGGCGGTCGTGTCGCCGGCTTCGACGGCGTCTTGCGCGCCTGGGCCTGTTGATGGGCCTCCTCTCCGCCGGCGGCGGTTCTTCTGCGCTTGGCTGGGCGCGGAATCGGGTGGGGTGGTGGTGGTGGTGGTGGTGGTGGTGGTGGCAGTGGTGGTGCTGGTGGCGGTGCTCGGTCTATGGGCACCAGCAGGTCGTAGTGGTCCCTGCCGTTGTACCAGAGATGGATCACTTCCGTGGCGTTCGGTGCTGCGTGCGGCCCGCGTTGGGCTGCTTCGTCCACGTCCGAGTGCGTGCGCTCGCTCGTGAGGATGTCGCCGTTTGGCGTCCGCCAGTGCAAAAGGACTCGCTGCTGCCTCATGCGGGTGAAAGCGATGATGGCCGTGTCGCCGCCCCAGTGACCCGGATCGCTTTGGAGGTATTGGCTTTCCTGTAGCCAGGCCTGCACTTGCTCTTCGTCTTCTTCGGCTTCTGCGTTCTCTCTGAGGTACTGGATGATTAGGGCTCGGAGGCATGCCCCGCTCTCGCCGGTGTTCTCTCCGAGCGCGTGGAAGAGGCAGTTGCCGTCGCCTGACATCTTCTTGATGGCCAGCATGCCCCGAAAGTGCTCCTCTCGGGTGCATTGTCTGCTTGCCTAAAGAGCGCTCTTGACAGTGGATGCTCGAGGGAAAACGCCGGCCTCGACGCTGGGTCCGGGCTCCGTGTCGTGGTCGGAGTCCGTCTCGGCCCCCCCTCGTCGCGCGGCCGGTCCTTCGTGAGATGGTTCAGCGGCATTCCTTGCGAGCTTTGCCGCTTCCACGGCTTCGTTTCTTGGCGGTGTTGCCTCGGCGGCTCTGTCGGCCTGTGCACACAGTGGGACTAGACGCTTGCCGGGGGAGGTGTTGTGCGCCTTTGGGGTGTAGCTTCTCTCCGGTGCCTCTGCTCGCTGGAAAGCTCGATCCAGGGCTCTCTCGTCGTCGGCCGTCCATCGTGGCTGGCGCGGCAGTGGCTTTTTGGGGGCCTGCAGGTCACGATGCCGCGTACGGCTTGCTTTCTTTTTTCTATGTCTTTTCTCGTGGCACAAGTCCTTACTTGCATTCCGGCCGTGATGCCTTCTTCCGTCGGGGTGTTCTTGGCTTCGCGCCGGAGGGCGGGGTCGTGTCCCGTCGAGGTGCGGTTGTCGGGGAGGTTTTCCAGGCCTCGTGCGTGCATGCCCGTGTGCTTTCCTGGGATTTCTGAGGGCGACGGCACGAGGTGTCAGCGCGCCTCGTCGATCTTGATTGTTCCGCCCTCGGCCGGTGGGTTCGGTGCGCAGTTGCGCGACATACATGCGTGTATACACGGGTTCTCTCTTCGGAGGCTCTGGGGCATGCACGGGCGTCAGAAGTGTCAGGCTGCATCTCCTCGCCAGGTAGTCCTTCTTGAACGCTTCGAACTCCCAGCCGGTCGCCTCGTGGTTCGGTGCGCTGAGGCCGTTGAGGTTTCAGGCGGGGTCGGGCCGTCTGCGCGTGTCGCATGCGATCCCGCCTGATCGTCGTCGTCTGTCATGTCGGCCCACCGTCGGCTGCTTTCGGGCTGCATGATGGCTTCACCTGCACGGGCGGGGGAGCGAACCGTGCCTGCTCTTTCTCTCTTACTGTCGGAAGCAGCTTCGGCCTAGATGGTTCTTCAGGAAGCGGATCTCTGCTTTTGAGGCTCGATCACGAATTGGGCTGCGGTGCCGGGTTAAGGTTGGTGTGCTCTTGCTGCAGGCACGATGTCAGCGTCGTTGGCTTGCTGCTTGCAGCCGACTCTCCTTTTTCGCTTCTGCTGCTGTGGCTGCAAGGCGCGGTGCTCCTTCGCGGCCGGCGCACGGCAGAGGTTGTGTGAAACGAACGACTCTTTCCTAGCTCTGTGCTGTCAGCATGCCTCACGTGTTATGGGCAAGGACTTCCGTGATCAGTGGCCCGTCTAACGTCGTGCGCACTGCTTGGTTGCGGCTCCGCAGGCGGCCCTGGGCTGCCGCTGCTAGAGCAGCGGATGTAGCAAGCTCTTCCAGCTCCGGCAAAGGGTTCGACATGCCGGCGATTCGCAGCAGCTCTTCGCCGGCCACCGTGGTGAACACCATGTCAACAGCATTTTGCGGGACGGGTGTTAAGCTGCAGGTGACGACCAAGGGTGAGGGCACTTCGCGGACGTAGACCTTTCCGGCAGGATAACTGATCCAAGTATCATAGTCCAGCTCCTCAGCCTCGAACACAGCAACCTGGGCATCTGCTGGATGCCACTGGACGAATCGGCACCGCAGTCTCTCCACGTAATCGGTGGAAAAGAAGAGCAGATGCCATCGAGGAGCTGCTTCAGTGGTAAAGGCCGCACCGTCCGAGTCAATCAATGACCACGAGCCAGGACCGCCTTGCAGACGCCGGCTCCACTCCAGACGGCGGCCCTCCATCTAGTTAGTGGGTGCTCTGAAGGAAAGGACATGCGAACTTTGAAGCTGCAAGATACTGCTGCGGAACACAGGATGCAATGCTCAAGCAGCATCTGCAAGACTGGAAGCTACATGCTTCGACCTTCACACCTAGAAATACTCGTGAACGATGCTCGGGCCGAGCGTGTTTTCACACCTGCGGTTGTTGCCTTCCTTGTGAAACATCCCCAGCTGTATTTCGGCTGAAATACGGTATGTCTCTACCTGGAACAAAGAGGGAGCTTGCCAAATGGATTTCCTTCATAAAATGGACGGGAATAAAGATTGCCAGGTGGTTCGCGGGCTCCCAAGCCGGTTTCCTTCATAAACTGGACGGTGGTGAGGATTGTCAAGTGATTCGCAAGCTCTCCAAGCCGATTTCCTTCGTAAAATGGACGAGGATACAGATTGTCAGGTGGTGGGCGGGCTTTTCAACTGGACTCCGGAGGTCCTCGCGTAGTTGTACCTTGGCATTGGAAGGGAATCAACGTAAAAATAAAGCAAATATGGCCTTGTCTAGTTGCTGTCAAGATGCGACCAAAGCTGTACCTTGGCTGCGGACATGTACATGAAGTCTGATTGCAGCCAAATTGCATTCCAAGGTGGTATACCTTGGCTGTGACGTGATGAATCAATGCATGTGCGGGAAAGTATGATGGTATGATGAAGCGTGAAGGTCTTTGAAGGCACCCCTTACCAGTGATATAGGAGGCTCATCTTGCATCTGCAGGGGCTCTCATCGCGGATGTATCTTCCTTAGGTCTTGGCTGGCAGCTTGGTTTGGAGCGGACCTGACGTACGACATGGAAGGGAAACTGCGAGCTTGCATGCGTGCAATTGCAGCTTAGTGGCCGTTTCTCATTGCCGTCCCTCTGGTAGTGCCTCGGCAGCGGCACAAAAAGGGCGGGATGCCAAGCTGACGTGGACATGTACGTGTCTGATTGCAGCCAAGTTGCATTCCAAGGTGGCATACCTTGGCTGGGACGTGCTGAATGAAAGCGTGTGTGTGAAAATATGATGGTATGATGAAGTGTGAAGGTCTTTGAAGGCACCCCCCAGCATACTTAGCCTGGGATGGCCCAAGAGGTTTTCCTTCTAACGCCCCAATAAGCGAAACAATTCTGCAAGAGGTTTTTTCGTCTAACGCCCCAATAAGCGAAACAATTCTGCAAGAGGTTTTCATTCCTGAAGCCCCAATAAGCGAAGCAATTCTGCCAGAGAATTTGGTTCCTAACGCCCCAATAAGCGAAACAATTCTGCAAGAGGTTTTCCTTCCTAACGCCCCAATAAGCGAAACAATTCTCCAAGAGGTTTTCATTCCCAAAGCCCCAATAAGCGAGGCAATTCTGCCAGACTAACCCTTGAAAACTCCCTGAAAGGCTTGTGCGGACTCGAGGTTTGCGTCTAGATTCTAGATGCAGTCTGGAGGCGGCTCTCGCCTCATCTGACCGCGCCTTGGCTTCGGCAGGGAAATTGATGCAAGCATGACGCAAGCATGACGCAAGCACGCTCTAGACGTGGACATGTTTGATTGCAGCCGAGTTGCGACCACCAGAGCAATGCCTGGGCGAGCACATGTTGAGTTAACATATATGTTGATGATGGCCGTGGACATGCACGTGTTTAATTGCAGCCGAGTCGCTTGCACCAAAAATCAGTCCTTGGCTTGGACATGTTCACTGAATGCATGCGTGGGAAGTATGAGAGTGTGAAGGTCTTCGAAGGCACCCCCCAGCGTACTTAGTACTGGGATGGCCTTATTTTAGGCGCCTTATAAGAGAATGTCCCGCAGCACACGCTCCCTGCTTCCCCGATGTTTCTGGTCGGATTGAAACATCCTTCGCCCATATGTGTTCACCGATTGGAGATAGATCGGATCCCCGGTAGTAACGCGCACCCGCGAGCGAGTACACGCGTTCCCGTTGACAGGCTCAATGGGAAGCCCCCTTGGCCCTTGGCACTGAGGAAAACAAACCGATCCTCGCGCAAAGCGCGTCCGTGGCACACATCCCAAAAGTATGACCGCGGCCTACTTTTGGAATGCTCAAGGAAGGCACCTCGGCTCTTTTTAGGTATTTGGAGGCCGCTTCGCTAGTGAACTGGCGCGTACAGCAGTCGCTGTAGTTCAACGCCATTACTAGCTTCCAAAAGACAGTTAGCATGTCCCCTTAGGGGGCGAGCGGAGGGTCCAAAAGCGCATTGTGTGTACGGTTCGGGTTCGGCGTTTTCGGTGTTTGGCTGCCACTTGCCAGGCCTCATAAATTGCCGGCAGGTGGCAATCCTAAGGGGTGTAGATTGTCAGAAGGTGGCAATCCTGGTGGGGGGGGGGGGCTAGATTGCCAACAGGTGGCAATCACACCTGCGTTTTTGGTGCTTAGCTGCCACTTGCCAGGCCTAATGGATTGCCGACAGGTGGCAATCTTAGGGGGTCTAGATTGTCAGAAGGCGGCAATCGTAGCGGGGTACAGATTGCCAACAGGTGGCAATCACAGGGGATCTAGATTGTCAGCAGGTGGCAATCTTAGGGGGTACAGATTGCCAACAGGTGGCAATCTTAAGGGGGTACAGATTGCCAACAGGTGGCAATCACAGGGGATCTAGATTGTCAGCAGGTGGCAATCTTAGGGGGTACAGATTGCCAACAGGTGGCAATCTTAAGGGGGTACAGATTGCCAAGAGGTGGCAATCCTGGTGGGGGTTGGTGGAAAGGGGGCGGATGGCTGTCACACTCCCTTGCTGGCCGGTTGCCCTTTGGATTGTCAGCAGGTGGCAATTTTCAGGGCTTCAGATTGTCAGCTGGTGGCAATCTGGGTGGAGCTTGGTGGAAAGGGGGCGGATGGCTGTCACACTTCACTTTGGCCCTATGCTTCCTTGGATTGTCGGTAGGTGGCAATCCCGAGGGGACCAGATTGTCAGCAGGTGGCACGACAACTAGGACTAACAAAATGGGGCTTTTTTTCTGCACTGGTTCTTGGCTTCTTGGTTTAAGGATGTTGAGCACGACAACCAGGGTTAACAAAATGGGGTGTGTTTTTTTCTGCTCTGGTTCTTGGCTTCTTGTTTTAAGGATGTTGAGCACGACAACTAGGACTAACAAAATGGGGCTTTTTTTCTGCACTGGTTCTTGACTTCTTGTTTTAAGGATGTTGAGCACGACAACCAGGGTTAACAAAATGGGGTGTGTTTTTTTCTGCTCTGGTTCTTGGCTTCTTGGTTTAAGGATGTTGAGCACGACAACCAGGGTTAACAAAATGGGGTGTGTTTTTTTCTGCTCTGGTTCTTGGCTTCTTGTTTTAAGGATGTTAAGCACGACAACCAGGACTAACAAAATGGGGCTTTTTTTCTGCACTGGTTCTTGGCTTCTTGTTTTAAGGATGTTGCTATATACATGGTACTTGGGCGAATATTTGGTCTCTCTATCGGCGGTCCTGTCGCCTAGCTGGCTTCTTCCAGACCTCTTCCTGTTCTCTTCCAATACCGTCCAAAACTCGAATTCCCCTTTGAAAGTGCAAACGTGCATGCGTGTAATTGCAGCTTGGTGGCCGTCTTCCATTGCCGGCCTCGTTGGTTGTACCTTGGCGCCGGGAGGGAAGCAATGCAAACATGAGATTGACGAACACGAACATGTTTAGTTGCAGCCGAGTCGCTTGCACCAAAAATCAGTCCTTGGCTTGGACATGTTCACTGAATGCATGCGTGGGAAGTATGAGAGTGTGAAGGTCTTCGAAGGCACCCCCCAGCGTACTTAGTACTGGGATGGCCTTATTTTAGGCGCCTTATAAGAGAATGTCCCGCAGCACACGCTCCCTGCTTCCCCGATGTTTCTGGTCGGATTGAAACATCCTTCGCCCATATGTGTTCACCGATTGGAGATAGATCGGATCCCCGGTAGTAACGCGCACCCGCGAGCGAGTACACGCGTTCCCGTTGACAGGCTCAATGGGAAGCCCCCTTGGCCCTTGGCACTGAGGAAAACAAACCGATCCTCGCGCAAAGCGCGTCCGTGGCACACATCCCAAAAGTATGACCGTGGCCTACTTTTGGAATGCTCAAGGAAGGCACCTCGGCTCTTTTTAGGTATTTGGAGGCCGATTCGCTAGTGAACTGGCGCGTACAGCAGTCGCTGTAGTTCAACGCCATTACTAGCTTCCAAAAGACAGTTAGCATGTCCCCTTAGGGGGCGAGCGGAGGGTCCAAAAGCGCATTGTGTGTACGGTTCGGGTTCGGCGTTTTCGGTGTTTGGCTGCCACTTGCCAGGCCTCATAAATTGCCGGCAGGTGGCAATCCTAAGGGGTGTAGATTGTCAGAAGGTGGCAATCCTGGTGGGGGGGGGGGGCTAGATTGCCAACAGGTGGCAATCACACCTGCGTTTTTGGTGCTTAGCTGCCACTTGCCAGGCCTAATGGATTGCCGACAGGTGGCAATCTTAGGGGGTCTAGATTGTCAGAAGGCGGCAATCGTAGCGGGGTACAGATTGCCAACAGGTGGCAATCACAGGGGATCTAGATTGTCAGCAGGTGGCAATCTTAGGGGGTACAGATTGCCAACAGGTGGCAATCTTAAGGGGGTACAGATTGCCAACAGGTGGCAATCACAGGGGATCTAGATTGTCAGCAGGTGGCAATCTTAGGGGGTACAGATTGCCAACAGGTGGCAATCTTAAGGGGGTACAGATTGCCAAGAGGTGGCAATCCTGGTGGGGGTTGGTGGAAAGGGGGCGGATGGCTGTCACACTCCCTTGCTGGCCGGTTGCCCTTTGGATTGTCAGCAGGTGGCAATTTTCAGGGCTTCAGATTGTCAGCTGGTGGCAATCTGGGTGGAGCTTGGTGGAAAGGGGGCGGATGGCTGTCACACTTCACTTTGGCCCTATGCTTCCTTGGATTGTCGGTAGGTGGCAATCCCGAGGGGACCAGATTGTCAGCAGGTGGCACGACAACTAGGACTAACAAAATGGGGCTTTTTTTCTGCACTGGTTCTTGGCTTCTTGGTTTAAGGATGTTGAGCACGACAACCAGGGTTAACAAAATGGGGTGTGTTTTTTTCTGCTCTGGTTCTTGGCTTCTTGTTTTAAGGATGTTGAGCACGACAACTAGGACTAACAAAATGGGGCTTTTTTTCTGCACTGGTTCTTGACTTCTTGTTTTAAGGATGTTGAGCACGACAACCAGGGTTAACAAAATGGGGTGTGTTTTTTTCTGCTCTGGTTCTTGGCTTCTTGGTTTAAGGATGTTGAGCACGACAACCAGGGTTAACAAAATGGGGTGTGTTTTTTTCTGCTCTGGTTCTTGGCTTCTTGTTTTAAGGATGTTAAGCACGACAACCAGGACTAACAAAATGGGGCTTTTTTTCTGCACTGGTTCTTGACTTCTTGTTTTAAGGATGTTGCTATATACATGGTACTTGGGCGAATATTTGGTCTCTCTATCGGCGGTCCTGTCGCCTAGCTGGCTTCTTCCAGACCTCTTCCTGTTCTCTTCCAATACCGTCCAAAACTCGAATTCCCCTTTGAAAGTGCAAACGTGCATGCGTGTAATTGCAGCTTGGTGGCCGTCTTCCATTGCCGGCCTCGTTGGTTGTACCTTGGCGCCGGGAGGGAAGCAATGCAAACATGAGATTGACGAACACGAACATGTTTAGTTGCAGCCGAGTCGCTTGCACCAAAAATCAGTCCTTGGCTTGGACATGTTCACTGAATGCATGCGTGGGAAGTATGAGAGTGTGAAGGTCTTCGAAGGCACCCCCCAGCGTACTTAGTACTGGGATGGCCTTATTTTAGGCGCCTTATAAGAGAATGTCCCGCAGCACACGCTCCCTGCTTCCCCGATGTTTCTGGTCGGATTGAAACATCCTTCGCCCATATGTGTTCACCGATTGGAGATAGATCGGATCCCCGGTAGTAACGCGCACCCGCGAGCGAGTACACGCGTTCCCGTTGACAGGCTCAATGGGAAGCCCCCTTGGCCCTTGGCACTGAGGAAAACAAACCGATCCTCGCGCAAAGCGCGTCCGTGGCACACATCCCAAAAGTATGACCGCGGCCTACTTTTGGAATGCTCAAGGAAGGCACCTCGGCTCTTTTTAGGTATTTGGAGGCCGATTCGCTAGTGAACTGGCGCGTACAGCAGTCGCTGTAGTTCAACGCCATTACTAGCTTCCAAAAGACAGCAAGGATGTCCCCTTAGGGGGCGAGCGGAGGGTCCAAAAGCGCATTGTGTGTACGCGCGCGGGTCGGGGAAATCCTGGTCCCCGGGCGGTCGTAGATTGACGGTGGGTGTCAATTTTGCCCGGCTTCAAGACTGCTTAAAGCCCTTTGAAATAACTTCGGAAGCCACTTAGAACGTTTTAAAACCACTCTGAGCCTTTAAAAACCTCTCAAAACCTGCAAAAACTTGCAACCAGGCCACCCACAACGCCAAAGTGACAATCTCCAGGCCCCAAAGTGACAATCTCCAGGCCCCAAAGTGACAATCGCCAGGCCCCAGGTGACAATCTCCAGGCCCCAAAGTGACAATCGCCAGGCCCCGAGTGACAATCTCCAGGCCCCAGGTGACAATCTCCAGGCCCCAAAGTGACAATCGCCAGGCCCCGAGTGACAATCTCCAGGCCCCAAAGTGACAATCGCCAGGCCCCAGGTGACAATCTCCAGGCCCCAAAGTGACAATCGCCAGGCCCCGAGTGACAATCTCCAGGCCCCAAAGGGGTGGCAATCTTAGGGGGTCTAGATTGTCAGAAGGCGGCAATCGTAGGGGGGTACAGATTGCCAACAGGTGGCAATCACAGGGGATCTAGATTGTCAGCAGGTGGCAATCTTAGGGGGGTACAGATTGCCAACAGGTGGCAATCTTAAGGGGGTACAGATTGCCAAGAAGTGGCAATCACAGGGGATCTAGATTGTCAGCAGGTGGCAATCTTAGGGGGGTACAGATTGCCAACAGGTGGCAATCTTAAGGGGGAACAGATTGCCAATAGGTGGCAATCGTGGTGGGGGTTGGTGGAAAGGGGGCGGATGGCTGTCACACTCCCTTGCTGGCCGGTTGCCCCTTTGGATTGTCAGCAGGTGGCAATCTTCAGGGCTTCAGATTGTCAGCTGGTGGCAATCTGGGTGGAGCTTGGTGGAAAGGGGGCGGATGGCTGTCACACTCCCTTGCTGGCCGGTTGCCCCTTTGGATTGTCAGCAGGTGGCAATCTTCAGGGCTTCAGATTGTCAGCTGGTGGCAATCTGGGTGGAGCTTGGTGGAAAGGGGGCGGATGGCTGTCACACTCCCTTGCTGGCCGTTTGCCCCTTTGGATTGTCAGTAGCTCTGGACCCTCCCGGCGGATGGCTGTCACACTCCCTTGCCAGATTGACAGCAGGTGTCAATCGTGAGAGGTCCGGTGGGGGAAGGGGCCGGTTGTTGGCTTCTTGTTTCAAGGATGTTGAGCACGACAACCAGGACTAACAAAATGGGGTTTTTTTTTCTGCACTGGTTCTTGGCTTCTTGCTTTAAGGATGTTGAGCACGACAAGTAGGACTAACAAAATGGGGCTTTTTTTCTGCACTGGTTCTTGACTTCTTGTTTCAAGGATGTTGAGCACAACAACTAGGGTTAACAAAATGTTGTGTTTTTGTTCTGCACTGTTTGCTGGCATCTTGGTGCTTCCCAACGGTGTGGCAAATACAATTTCTATTTATCCTGCTCTTGAGGGTTCGGTTCTTGGTGGCTCTTTCTGTCCCACTCTTGTCCGTAACAAATCGTACTGCCGGGTCTTGGTGGCTCTTTCTGGCCCACTCTTGGCCGTAACAAATCGTACTGCCGGGTCTTGGTGGCTCTTTCTGCCCACTCTTGCCGTAACAAATCGTACTGCCGGTTCTTGGTGGCTCTTTCTGTCCCACTCTTGTCCGTAACAAATCGTACTGCCGGGTCTTGGTGGCTCTTTCTGGCCCACTCTTGGCCGTAACAAATCGTACTGCCGGGTCTTGGTGGCTCTTTCTGGCCCACTCTTGGCCGTAACAAATCGTACTGCCGGGTCTTGGTGGCTCTTTCTGGCCCACTCTTGGCCGTAACAGATAGTACCGCCGGGTCTTGGGGCCGGTCCGCAATTTTAGGTTCCAATCCAAAATTTTGGAGCACCGGTCCTTCATTTTCGGCTCCAATCCTTAATTTTAAAGCCTCGTCCTTAATTTGAAGTCTCAATCCTTAATTGTGGCCGACAGGTCCTTAATTTAAGGTTGGAGGATTTCAAGCGTCCCCGGCCGGTTTGCACTGAGGTTTAGGGTTATTATTATATAGGCTGACAGTAGCGGCCTATTCACTGGAGCCGCGTGGACCTGAGGTCCAGGACCTACGGCTTGCCTTTCGGCCGTCGCCTACGGTCCGGCAGGCGCCTTCCGGTCCGCCTGCTGCGGCCGACCCCATTCGCTGCGGTGGGGGGTCGGCCTTCAGTTAAAGGTTCTAGGGTTAAAGGTTTAGGGTTGGGTGTGTTGCTTGGGTCATTTCAATTTACTTAAACCGTTCAGTTGCACTTAGAAAAAAACTTGTCAATTTACTTAAACTGCCCTGTTAGAGTTTGGGGCCCTGTTAGGCTTTAGGGTTTCTTAGGCTTTAGGGCTCGGTAGGGCTTAAGCTTTGTTAGGCTAGAGGGTTTGCTAGGGTTTAGGGGCTCTTGGGGTTCGGGGTTTGTTAGGGGTTTTTCTCTCTTTCCGCCCAGGCTCGGCGATGCTCTGGTCTGGCCGGGCCCTCCCTCGCGAGGTTTCAGGGCTTCCAGGTGGGTTGGGGCTCCGAGGCAGAGAGGTCTGAGTGCGCGAGGCTTGGGTGTTGAGGGTTTTTCGGACTTGGGAGGTGGGTTGGGGCTCCGAGGCAGTGAGGTTTCGAGTGCGTGCCGTGCTTTGTGTGGGGGCTTCGGGTTGTTAGGGTTTGGGGTGTGCTAGGACTTAGGGTTTGGCAGGGTTTAGCGCTTGTCGGCGTTTAGGGTTTGTCCGGGTTTGCGGCTTGTTAGCGTTTCGGGTTCTGTTAGGCTGTTTAGGTTTCGGGTATCTTAGGGTTAAGGTTTCGTGTCGCCGTGGCCAGGGGCTAAGCCTAGGACCCCAATCGTGAAAGGAGCCGGGGGGTCGAGCGGGAGCACTACTCGCTAGTCCCGGACCCGTCGGCTCCTTTCACTTTCGTTTTTTTCTATTCTTGTGGTGCGATGGGGTTGGTGAGTCGAGGGGGTCGAGCGCCTAGTTTACTCAAATCCTCCCGCAGGGTTCCGCCAGCTTCGCTTGGTTACATGGGTTTCAGCCTACTGGAATTGTAAAATTATTTAGGGCCGCCCTAAATCTAGGGTTAGCGGTTTAGGGCTAAATCTAGGGCGAACGGTTTAGCCCACGAAGATTGATGAAGTGCCCACGAAGATTGATGAAGTGCCCACGAAGATTGATGAAGTGCCCACGAAGATTGATGAAGTGATCAGCCCTAAACCTAGGGCTAACGGTTTAGGGCCACCCTAAATCTAGGGCTAACGGTTTAGGGCCGCCCTAAATCTAGGGCTAACGGTTTAGGGGCCGCCCTAAATCTAGGGCGAACGGTTTAGCCCACCAAGATTGATGAAGTGCCAACGAAGATTGATGAAGTGATCAGCTGAAAACGTCAAGTACCCACGAAGCCAGTAAGGTTTAAATTACTATAGGTAGAGAGGTTTAGGGTTTAGTTGGGTCAGTTCAATTTACTTAAACCCGCGCGGGGGGTTGAACCCTTCAATTCACTTAAACCCTCGCGGGGGTCACCTTACGGTTGCTTGCCTTAAATCCTGCGTACCTGCTGAACATCAAACCAGAAGCTGCGCTGGCGCACCTTCGGCCTCTGGCCGTCTAAATTTAGGGTTTAGGGTTTAGGGTTTAGGGTTTAGGGTTTAGGGTTTAGGGTTTAGGGTTTAGGGTTTAGGGTTCGCCAGCGCAGTTTTTTGAGACTGCGCTAAAGGCGCCCTAAGCATCTCACGCGAAGCCAGCAGCTGCATCCCTTTCTTTTAAGGGGGCTGCGCTTAAGCCCTAAAACTCCTTGTCTGCTCCGCGATTGCTCTCTGTTGGTTCGGGCTAGACTAAATTTAGTCTTTTTTAATGTTAAGGGTTTGCTGGGGTTTGGTAAAAAAGCCCGTTTCTGACAATCGTGTTTTTCGGCACTTTTTCCGGGTTGGGGATCGAAACCTTTGAACTTTTTCTGGCGCGGCCGGGTCCCCCCTCGCGAAGTTTCAGGGGTGCGAGGTGGGTTGGGGCTCGGAGGCGGAGGGTTCCGAGTGCGAGCATCTCACCCGAAGGCTTTCTCTGCCTTAAGGGGGTCCATGTTGACTGCGCTCACAGGCGCCCCGAGCATCTCCCACGAACGCTTGCTCTGCTTTAGGGGGGCTGGTCCTTAGGTCCTAAAGTGTTGCGTCTGCCTCTCGAATGTTTTCTGTTTGTTCGGGTTAAGTTAGGTTTAGAGCACTGTGAGTGTTAAGAGATTGCCGGGTCTTGGTGGTTCTTGTGGTTTCACTGCTTTGAGGGGGCCGTTGCTTAAGCCTTAAAAGTTGTCGTCTGCTCCGCGATTGCTCTCTGTTGGTTCGGGCTAGGTTAAATTGAAGCTTTGTTAGTGTTGAGGGATTGCCGGGGTTTGGAGGTGCTTGTGGTTTCACTGCTTTTAGTGGGCCGTTGCATAAGCCTTCAAGCTCGTCGTCTGCCCCGTTGTCTGCTCCGCGATTGCTCTCTGTTGGTTCGGGCTAGACTAAATTGAGGCTTTCTTATTGTTGAGGGATTGCTGGGGTTTGTTGCCCGGGGCCGGTGCACCTTCCCACAGCCAGGGCCCGGGGCCGGGAGCATCTCACGCGAAGCCAGCAGCTGCATCCCTTTCTTTTAAGGGGGCTGGCGCTTAAGCCCTAAAACTCCTTGTCTGCTCCGCGATTGCTCTCTGTTGGTTCGGGCTAGACTAAATTTAGTCTTTTTTAATGTTAAGGGTTTGCTGGGGTTTGGTAAAAAAGCCCGTTTCTGACAATCGTGTTTTCCGTCACTTTTTCCGGGTTGGGTCTCGAAACCTTTCAGACTTTTCTGGCGTGGCCGGGTCCCCCCTCGCGAAGTTTCAGGGGTGCGAGGTGGGTTGGGGCTCGGAGGCGGAGGGGTCCGAGTGCGAGCATCTCACCCGAAGGCTTTCTCTGCCTTAAGGGGGTCCATGTGGAGCGCTCACAGGCGCCCCGAGCATCTCCCACGAACGCTTGCTCTGCTTTAGGGGGGCTGGTCCTTAGGTCCTAAAGTTTTGCGTCTGCCTCTCGATTGTTTTCTGTTTGTTCGGGTTAAGTTAGGTTTAGAGCTCTGTGAGTGTTAAGAGATTGCCGGGTCTTGGTGGTTCTTGTGGTTTCACTGCTTTGAGGGGGCCGTTGCTTAAGTCTTAAAAGTTGTCGTCTGCTCCGCGATTGTTCTCTGTTGGTTCGGGCTAGGTTAAATTGAAGCTTTGTTAGTGTTGAAGGATTGCCGGGGTTTGGGGGTGCTTGTGGTTTCACTGCTTTTAGTGGGCCGTTGCATAAGCCTTCAAACTCGTCGTCTGCCCCGTTGTCTGCTCTGCGATTGCTTTCTGTTGGTTCGGGCTAGACTAAATTGAGGCTTTCTTATTGTTGAGGGTTTGCTGGGGTTTGTTGCCCGGGGCCGGGGCACCTTCCCACAGCCAGTTCCCGGGGCCGGGGCACCTTCCCACATCCAGGGCCCGGGGCCAGCGCACCTTCCCACAGCCAGGGTTCGGGGGAGGGCCCGGGGCCGGGGCCAGTGCCCGAACCGCGCACCTTCCCACAGCCAGGGTCCGGGGCCGGGGCACCTTCCCACAGCCAGGGCCCTTCCCACAGCCGGGGCACCTTCACCTTCCCACAGGGCCGGCACCTTCCCACAGCCAGGGACACCTGCCCAAACCCCCGCCCAAACCCCGGTAAAGTGCTGCATCCCACAGATCGTGCCAGGCGATGACTGCAGACCGTGCTGTCACAATGGCCTCGTTCCGATGCGGGATAAACGAGATGACGCGCAAACGTTTTTCTTGTGGAACACAAGGTGCAAAAACAGGTTTTGCTCTGTCGATGCACAATTATACAGAAGCATGTCGGGAGAGGAAGAGCGAAGGGGGGGGGGGGCAGGGCGGGCGCACACTGGCAGTGTGCGCAAGTTCCAAATGCCAGTATCGCGATCGCCATTCCCATGCGGGATAAACGAGATCACGCGCAAACGTATATGTTCCTGTGGAACACCAGGCGCAAAAACAGGTTTTGCTCTGTCGATGCAAAATTATACCGAAGCAGGTTGGGCGGAAAACCGAGGGGGGGGGGCAGGGCGGGCAGTTAAATGGCGGTGTGGCAAAGTTGCAAACATCAGTATCACGATCGTCATTCCGATGCGGGATACACGAGATCGTGCGCAAACGTTTGTTTCTTGTGGAACACCAGACGCAAACACGGGTTCTGCTCTGTGGATGCAAGCTTAAATCGAAGCATGTCGGGATAGAAAAGCGAAAGGGGGGGGGGGGGCGGGCGTGTAATTGGCAGTGTGCACAAGTTGCAAATACCAGTATCGCGTCGTTCCGATGCAGAATAAACGAGATCACGCGCAAACCTTTCCTTGTTGTGGGACACCAGGCGCAAAAACAGGTTTTGCTCTGTCGATGTAGAATTATACCGAAGCATGTCGAGAGAGGAGCGCGAAAGGTGGGGGGGGGGGGCGCGTAATTCGCAGTCTGCACAAGTTGCAAATACCAGTATCGCGATCACCATTCCCATGCGGGATGAGCGAGATTGTGCGCAAATGTTTGTTTCTTGTGGAACACCAGACGTAAAAACGGGTTTTGCTCTGTGGATGCAAACTTAAACCGAAGCATGTCGGGAGAGGAAGAGCGAAAGGGGGGGGGGGGCAGGGCGGGCGCGTAATTGGCGGTGTGCATAAGTTGCAAATACCAGTATCACGATCGTCATTCCGATCCGGGATAAACCAGATCGTGTGCAAACGTTTGTTTCTTGTGGAACACCATCGCCATCGCTTGTACACTACATCTGCCATCATCGGCTGAGTATCGCTGTTCCAGTTGGCGGCGTTGCTCGAGCCGCTGCCCCTTGGGCCTTGCGGCGCGTTTGGCGCCGCGGCTGCTTGTCCGCGGTGCCATGGCGCTTGGCGGCCACTCCTCTTACTTGCTGCTGCCCCTTCTGTGTGGTGGGTTTTATCCTCTGATGCTTTTGCTGTGGCTCTCTGGTCGGCTTCGTGCTTTTCGACTGCAGTGCCTTTGCTGGTACGGCTTTGCGAGGGTCCCGGGCGCGCCGTGTGGCGCCTTCTCTACCTCGGCTTCTGTTGCTGTGTTTGTGCGATGACTGACGGCTCGTGCGTTGCGGCAGTGGGTGCGGAGCAGCATGCATGGGTGTGTGCTTGAGCCGAACGGCCTTGCTCTGCGAGTCGTGCCTTCACAGTTGCTCTGGTCGGGACGGACCGTCGCGAGTGGAGGGTGGGGGGGGGGGGGCCGGGTGCAGGGGGCGGCTGACGGAGCGTCTCTCCAGCTCACCCTTTGCAGGAGACCTGTGCATGTCAGGTACCGTGCCTGTGACTGCGCTTCATTGCATGTGCGCGTCTCTGATCGGCCCTTTTTTCCTCTCTGCGCCGGGCGCGCGGCCGTGCTGGACGGGGCGTGAAACCGGTATGGCTGCCTCACCTAGAGAGGCGGCTTCCGCTCAGTCTTTGCTGGTCTTGCTGCGCCGCGCGGGGCGTTCGCGGGGTCTGCATTTCGGGCACAGCCCCCTCTCCGTGCCTTGGAACTTCTCTCGGCAGTTTCTCGCTGTGCATGTCATCCATCCCGTCTGCCTGTTTGTGCGCCTGGAACAGTTCAGGCAGTGCCTTCCGGACCTTCCGTCGACGGACTGTTCTGCGGCTGCTTGCTGGGGGAAGCTTTCTTTGCAGCCCCTGCAGATGAACCAGCCCGTGCGCAGGCGCTTGGCTTTGTTGGAGAGCTTTTCCTGACAGTCGATGCAGGCGAGGGCGTCGTCCGGCATGGTTCGCATCTGGAGGCTGAAGTCTGTGGCTGGCTTCCGTTTGTTGCAGCTGGTGCAGTTCAGCTGGGTCGCGGCGAGCCGGCATTCTGAGCACTGGCGCTGCGTGTCTGCGTTTGCCTGGGCTACTTGCGCTCTTGGAAACGCCTCTTCCACTTTGATCAACTGGCAGCGGTTGCACGGGAGGCTCCGGGCCAGGGCTTTCTGTGCGTTGATGCTTCGTTTCAGGGGGCCTTTGCTGTTGACGGCTCCAAGCTTTTGGCACGGCATGCATTGGCCGCCGCGGTTGGCCCGCTGCAGCTCCCACTCTGCGTGCGTGAAGAGGTCCCAGCTCTTCAGCTCCTTGCATGTCTGGCACCGGGCCCTCGGCCAGCGTGCTTCGTGCATGGCCTTCCAGTCGATCTCTTCGCCTCGGAGCTTTTTCAGGAGCAACGTGGGACCCTCCGTGGCGCCGCGCCGGAAGAGCCAGAGTGGGAACGGCCGCAGGATCAGCACGTCGGATCTGTCGCGCACGCGGCTCGCCACCACCGTGCCGTAGGCGGCGTGAATTTTGGAGTCCACGTTCAGGTCCAGCATCACGGCCGTCCTGTGCGGCGGGCGTCACGACTGTCGCCTACTGTGTGTGTGTGTGTGTGTGTGTGGTTTGGATTATTTCTGTGTGCGGCCGAGCGGCAGCGTCTTGCCTTGACTGACGTGGGCCGTCATTGCAAAGGCCGGGGTCAGCGGGATCTGCGTGCGCTTGACTTTCAGCACGGGCTTCTTGCGGCCTTTGTCCAGTTTCCAGGTGCGGGAAATCGGGCGGATGGGGTAGAGACCGCGCACCTTCGTGCCGTTGAGGGTCCAGTCGGCTTTGCCGATCTTGACGAACCTCGCTTGTGATGCCGGCTACGTAAGCGGAGGCGGGTGCAGGATCGGGCCCCTGATTTCCCCTTTCCCCCGGGCTGTTGTCGTTGGCGGGGGACTCGAATTCACGGGCCGTAGACGACCGCGGCACACGGCCGCGTCCTGTTTTTTTTTTTGTTGTTGTTGTTGTTGTTGGGGTGTGCTCTCGCAGCTATCGACTGCCGCCGGGGCGCACGATGCTCGGCTGTTGGTCGTTCTCGTGCCAGACCCAGGAGTGGACGTGCCCTGTGCGGCACTTCAGCAGCTTCTTCTTGGAGCGGTCCACGTGGTGCGTCAGCGCGACGGGCATGCCGATGGCCAGGGGAAGCATTCCGCAGAGCCCTTCCGTGTGCATGTCGTGGTACTGCAGCCAGCGGACCTTCGCTTCTTTGTCGCACGCCTGGGCTTGGAGCGCTTCCGCACCGGCCTTGTCTTTGGCCACGGACCAGACTAGCCGGCTGCCCGCATCCCGGGCGTAGGCCTTTGCGCGGTCCTTGTTGATCTGGTACTTGGCGTCGTTGTTCGGCACGACCACAGGCCCGTGCACGAATTTGGGCTCTCTGAGTCGTGCGTCTTCGGGCCCATCCACCACTCGCTTTCTGGAGCGTCGCTCTTCGCGCGTGAGGGTGCAACCTTCGACTGGCCTGCCGTGGAGGTAGCTGTGGTTGTCCTCGGACAGAATCCCATCGCGCAGCTCGTCCACGACCTGCGGAGCGGGTCGGTGGAAGGAGGCTGTACCAGTGCTTTTCGTTGTTTTTTTTGTTGTGCTGCATGCCGAGAGCGTGTTGTTGGCCGGAGGGAAGGGGGGGGGGGCATCGGGCGTGTGCGATGTTCTCTTAGATGCTTTTGTGGTTTAATCTGCTTGCGCGGTCGCTGCGCTCAATTGCTCCCTCGGGCGCCTGGTTCCACCAGTCGTCTTTGCATCTGATCCTCTGGTGCAGCTCCGTCACTCCTTGCACTGCGCCCTCCCAGAAGAGGGCCTGACCGTGGTCCACCAGGGGGTCGCGCTCTGGGCCTCCCGTCGCGGTCTTGCCGGGCGCCTGTAGCTTCAGGGGGAGGTCGGCGAGGAAGCCTCCTTCGGGCGGGGGCAGTTGCCGGAAGTCGCCGCTGAAGATCACGTTGATGCCGGCGAAGGGTCTGACGTTGCCGCCGGCGTCGCACTTCCATTGGTTGGCGCTCGGCACGGTGCTCCGTGTGCGGGTCTCCACCTGGGCTAGCAGTCGGGCGCTGATCATGCCTAACTCGTCTGCGATGAGCCAGCGCCAGTAAGCCATGCGCCGCGCTGTCTGCGGGCTGCAGGTCGTCTCCAGGCAGTCTCTGTCTTTGCTGAGGCCGCAGGCAGTGTGGAGTGTCTCGCCCTCGATGTCTGCGGCGTTGGTGGCCTGGAAGGCGGCGAACTGGTAGTCGATGCCCTGCTCGTAGCCGAGGAGCTCCCCGAAGAGCTTGCGCACGTACTTCAGCACGTGGGTCTTGCCGGTGCCTGGACGGCCGTGTAGCAGCCAGACCAGCGGTTCCTCACTGCGTCTGAGTGTGTTCTCTGGTGGCACTAGGTTGTACTCCACCAGCACGCGCTCTACGAAGAGTTTGAGGAATTCGTGCTGCTCCGCGTTCATCGTGCTTCGCACTTCGTTGCTCTCGAGCCACGCCCAGAGCTGGACGTTGCTGATCTTGGCGGTGCGCTTCGTGGTGGCCCGGCGTCTTCCGGCTAGGCCGGGCGCGTCTGCCGGCGTTTCTGCCTCTCTCTTGTTGCGCGAGGCTTCCGCATCTGCCAGCATGCGTGTGGCGTCGTCGACCCCCGTGCTTGCTTTGGCGTCTTCCAGGAGTTGCTCGGCCATTTCGCGCGACATGTCGGATGCCGTGGAGGCTTCGCCCAGCCAGACGTTGTGGGAGAGGTTCAGCATTTGCACGGTGAGGTCGTGCTGGGTGCTTGTGGCGGGCGGCTCCTATGCTTGGTTGGGCGGTGCCTCCTCTTCGGCGCCCGCAGCCCCTTGCTTGCCTGCGCCCCGCACGTGTGTCTTGCTGGCTTCCTGCAGCTCGTCTGCGTCGAAGTTGTAGATTTGGTCC